>PVIU01003966.1:0-135081 GCA_004026605.1 Ondatra zibethicus
TTCTTCTTCTTCTTTTCTTCTTTTTGGGAAGAAACTGTAGACAGAGACTGCACTTTCGTTTCCTGACTGCCCAGACCCAAATAATCACACAGAAACTATGTTAATTACAACACTGATGGCTGTTAATTAACTATGTGAATTACAATTGGCCGATGGCTCAGGTGTATTTCTAGCTAGCTCTTACAACTTAAATTAGGCCATTTCTATTAATCTATCTATCACCATGAGGTTGTGGCTTACTGGTAAGTTTCTGGTGTCTTTCTCCTTCAGCAGCTACATGG
Organism: Ondatra zibethicus; assembly: GCA_004026605.1. Taxonomy (NCBI): domain Eukaryota; kingdom Metazoa; phylum Chordata; class Mammalia; order Rodentia; family Cricetidae; genus Ondatra; species Ondatra zibethicus. The sequence continues at coordinate 282 of PVIU01003966.1, forward strand.
TATCTGCCTGACTCCACCTTCTTTCTCCCTACATTCATTTTAGTTTTCCTGCCTCCCTATATTCTGCCCTGCCATAGGTCAAAGCAGCTTCTTTATTAACCAATGGTAAAACATATTCACAGCATACAGAAGGGAATCCCACATCACATATTCTCTCTGTCTCATTAACTTTTTGACACGGTTTCTCTGTGTAGACCTGGATGTCCAGGAACTCACTTTGTAGATCAGGCTGGCCTTGAAGTCATAGTGCATTTTCCTGCTTCTGCCTCCCATGTGCTGGGATTAAAGGCATGGACCACCACTACCTGATGTCAGATTTCTTGATAATGGCCTTTCACAGCTCAGAGTAGTTTAAAGTTGCAATTTTCTAATGACTAAGGATGCTTAACATTACTAAAATAACTATGATGACATTTTAATAAATTTTGTCCTTGGATGATTTCATATATGAATATAATGTATTCAGATCACTCTTTCTTATCTTCCTCCCATTCCTACCAACAAAATACTTATAAGCCATTTGTGTTTTAAGACCTAGCTGTTCATTATGTTAGCCCATAATCTGATTGGCAGTTTAGTTTTTGTTGTTTATTTTGTGCAGTTCTTTTGAAATTCAGATGAGATCAGGCACATTCAGGGTGGTATGGCTGTAGACTTTTTGAAATTCAGAAAGATAAAAAAAAAGCAAGTTTTTTTTTTGCATGTGGATTGGCACCTGTGTTGTATACATGTAAAATTGGTTTAAGTGTGGGTAAAGCCTAAAAATGGAAAGGAGCCTAAAGGAAGGTAATGTTAGATGATAAGGAAGGATGAGGAGAGGCAGAGAACTCAGGGAGAATTAACAAGATGGGGGGGGGAGTGTTACAGGTTTCATGGTGTTGGGAGATGGAGGGTTAGAATCTACTAAACCTACTTTGTTTAAAAGTGCCATGATGATATTTAATATTCTGCATGCTGATTTAAAAACATGTATGTAGACCTGCAGCTCTTCACCTCTCCCTCCTTTCCCCCAAGTCCAAACCCACAGGCTAGTGCCCAGCAGTGTAGATGACCACCTGCTGTGGCCTTGCCCCCTACCCCCCCCCCGGGCCCATCTCCAGTTGGTCACACAGATCTTTCCCTCCAACCTTGCTTTCCCCTACCCATCACTTTATCCAATTCCTAAACTCCAGCAGGGTTTCCTTGGGAACCCACTAGCCAAGTCTGCTAGAGAAGCAGGTAGGCCTATATTCCTCATTTTATTCCACAAGACAGAAACAGAAGGAACATTGCCAAACTTGTTTTACGAGGCTACAGTTACCTTGATTCCCAAATCACAAAAATAGAAGAAAGAGGATCAAAGACCATTTTTTCTTGTGAACATAGATGCAAAAATTCTCAATAAAATATCTGTAAGCAGAATTCAAGAACATTTCAAAAAGATCATCCACCATGATCTAGTAGGCTTCATCCCAGAGACTCAGGGACAGGCATAAGCACATAAATGTCACATATAAATCAATAAATGTCATCGACCATATTAATAAACTGAAGGACAAAAGCCACATTTATCTCATTAGATGCAGAAAAGGCCAATTGGCAAAATCCAACTCCCTTTCATGATAAAAGTCCTGGAGAGACTAGGGGTACAATGAACGTGCCTCAATGTAATAAAAGCAGTTTACAGAAAACCCATAGCCAAGATCATCTAGAATGGGGAAAACTCAAGGCAGTTCTACTAAAATCAGGAATAAGACAAGGTTTGTCCACTCTCTCCATACCTATTCAATACAGTACTTTAAATCCTAGCTAGAGCAATAAGACACCTGAGGGAGATCAAGGGGATACAAACGGGAAAGGAAGAAGACAAAGTATCTTTATTTGCAGATGATGTGATAGTATACTCAAGTGGCACTAAAAATTCCACTAGGAAACTCCTATACCTGAGAAACACTTTCTGCAAAGTAACCAAATTAACTCACAAAAATAAGTGTCCCTCCTGTATACAAATGATAATTGGACTGAGAAAGGTAATTGGACTGAGGGGTATGGAAACCTAATACAGTAGAAGCTTCCGGAAATGTATGTTTATATGAAAACAATCTAAATGAAATTATCAAATAATGGGGGAGCCAGAGCACCAGCTGGTCATTTCTTGTCACTAAATGAAGATTCCAGTACCAGGATTGGGTGGTAACTGAGTTGGTAGCCAAAGGGGTCTCACTGGATCCTGCCAACAACCCAGCCTCTTACTCAAACTATAGGTTGCTCTGTAAAGACTGTCTGCAAGATCCTATTACCGAGGCAATACTTGCACAATTCTTTGAACATGGAGAAGGGGAGCTGGTGCCCACATACAGCCTTTCCTCCTCCGTGCTGCTGTCTTCGGTACAGAAAGGCACTCTGTTCTGCACACTACCAAAGAACCATAACACCAGCGCAGCCACCAACCTTTTGATCTACAGTGGTCTTTTGCTGATAAGGTATATTAGTTCAATGGCGGCACAAAACATAGTATCCTGATCCAGGAGATGGAACTCTTAGCTGACACTACTCAGGTGCCCAAGAACCTGGGACTAGATAGCCCAGGGACCTAGGGTAAGACCAAATACTACTGTTTTAAAAGCAAAAGAAAACCACACTGAAAACAAAAATATAGCAATAAAATGACTCCTAATGACATTCTGTTACACTCATCGATCAGTGCCTGTTCAGCCATCATTAAAGAAGCTTCCCCTGGTGCATAAGGGAACAAATACCGAGGCCCAGAGCCAGACATTATGCACAAAGTGAGAGATAATGGAACACTAAGCCCTAAATGGGATGTCTCTATCAAATACTTCCCTCCAGAGCTCAGGTAACCCTGTTGTAGAGCAGAGCAGGTGGCGAGTGTAAGAGCCAGAGATGATGAAGGACACCAAGAAAAAAATGCCCTGAAAATCAACATAATCAGCACATATATGAGACAGAGACGAAGCAGCGTGCACAGGGCCGGCATGGGTCTGCACCAGATGGGGGCTTAGAGCTAAAAGCAGAAGAGGACATAAGACTCCACCCCTAACTCAGAAGATACCTCCAATTGATAACCACTTGAAGATGAACACTTAGTTTTCTCCAAGGAAATCTCGCTGGAGAAGCAAACTCCTCTCAAGGGTAGGCTGCATGTCTAGCAGTAGATGGCCGACAGAAACGAAACTTAATGGCTTCAGAGGTTTCTTGTCTCATAATCTTGTGTCAGGACTTTCCCTGCTTGCTTGCTTGCTTTTTAAATTGTATCTTATATTCTATTATATATAATATATATTTATTATATACAATAAAATAATATATAAAATAAGATAAATATATAAAAATAAGATATATATTTTTTCTTCTCTCTTTTACCCTACATGTCGTGTGTGTGTGTCTGTGTGTGTGTGTGTGTGTGTGTGTGTGTGTGTGTGTGTGTGTATGTACATATAGCTTCCAGTTTATTGTTTTTTGGAGATTCCTCAGTATGTGAACAAATGAGTCTCTGTTTCTTGTGCCTTCTCTTAGGCTATTTTCCTTTATTTATTTGTTTGTTTTATCTGACTTTGATGTGTTGGGTTTTGTTTTATCATATTATACTTTATTATATTGCATTGTCCCTTAAACATATGTGTAAACATGTCACATTTACAAGAATAGGTGTCACTATAAATCTAAATGCATTCTTTCTTAGACTATCTGACCTAATACATGCCTCATATACACAGAATGGAGCCATCTCCTCGTGAAGCCATTCAGCAATATGCACAGAGGGAAGTCCTTAGCAAACCAGTATTTTAAAGCAAAGTGCCTCAGCTGTACTCAACCCAGACCAGGCTTGTCCCAAAAGTTTTTGTGCGGAATGACCCCATTTGGCTCTTAGAGATGCAAAAGTTGGGGGTGGGTCCAAGCTTGGCAGAGCTCACAGGCTAGAAACCGGCTGGCAGTTCCCCTAGGGCAAGATGTCCAGGACATTAATGGCTTCATTGTTTCCCTAGGCTGTGCTTATCTAAGCAGGAGAGACCCAGTTTGATGTTACCCCGGGTTCTTCACGGGAAAGAGAACTGGTCCCTCTAGAGTAGTGGGCTGTCAGTAAGTCACTGTAGTAATTTAAGCCTGTGTCTCAGGAAGTGTATCACCACCATTTCAGGAAAGGCCAGCATCACATGGGACAAATTCCACAGAAGCACCTGGCAGAAATTCCCCTTCAAACGAGAGAGGTTGAGAGCCCAACATCGCACCAACTCGGTCAGTCAAATGATGGAGGAGAAAGGGCAGAAGGTAGCAGAGACCGGGGCTGAAAACAGACCAAATCATGCCGAGGTTCCTGAGAAAGGGCACTGTCATTGTGCATAAAAGTCTCTCAATTAGAAATTCTCTAGGTTCTTTTATGCTTAAGGTGTAGACACTTCCTGAGGTTTTGCCTAGAGGCAGGGAATGAGTTTGCTTTGCTGTGTGTCTGAAGTGACACCAAGGGGAACAGATCAAGATATCCTTAGTACTGCCTGCCTCCCACAGGGTGAGGATGGAGAAAGAATGAAACATCTTTTCACCAATAAAGGATTACCTAGAATGTGTAATAGGAACCAAAGACCAAAGTCAGAAATAGACTTTTTAACTCATTAACTGAAGACAATAGTTAATATGGGAACTAAACAGGAATGTCTATCTATTAAATTTTGGAAATGGTTTTATAGTGGTAAAGAACCCAGGTAAGTATGAGACATTTTAATAGGAAGATTCTGAATGCTTTTATAAAACATCAGGAGACAGCAGGGCAGACCTGATGGAGACAGAGTGCTGCCCCCTGGGCAGGAAGGTTTGATTCCCTGAGGCGATGATGGTTCTGCAATTGATTCCCGGACTAAATTCAACTTGAATGAGAAACAGAGGTGGGATTAGGCTGTTCTGGGCCTGTGTTTATGGGGATAAACAGGGGCTTTCCAGAAGGCACACGATCCAAGAGGACATGGTAAAGAGTTTGCACCCTCAGAGACCCCCTGATGGTGATGTGGGCCGGTCCCTCAACTTTAAACATTCAAAGGGGGAGCTGGAGAGATGGGCAGTTAGAGTGTAGGCTGCTGTAGCCAAGCACCCACATCTAGGGGATCACTCATAGCTGCCTGGACTCCAGCTCCAGAGGATCTGGTGCTCCCTTCTGGTCTCTGCAGGCACTGATACTTATGTGTGTGGACACACAATCACATGTGCACACATAATTTAAAAATAACACAAATAATATTTAAAAACTACCTACAGGGGTAATAACTCGATCTCAAGTTCGAACAAAAATAAGAGTGCATGAGGGAGACATGATTATGTCTTTTATATTCACTTTTATTTATTAATTAATAGGATATATGTAAGTGTATTATTTACCAAAGCTAAATTATCAAAAAGTCCCCTGGGTAATGCATGGGTAGGCAGCTACAGTACTGAAAAGTCTTAATCCTGGGGGAAGCTTCCACCTCTTACACAGTCTCCTGGAATGAGGGAAGGCCTTCCAAGGTTCCTGATTTCTGTGAGCTGTGTGAAACCCTGTGCTCCCGCCCCTGCGAAGGGTTGCTATGGGCCTGTTCTGACGAGTGAGTGATGCTGGTGAGGGCAGCTGCCTGACTCAAGACAGAAAAGCTATATTCAACCTAGAGGAGATGGATGTGCACCAACTGACCTTGTGAAACTGGGTGGAATCGGATGATCTCCCGCATAACCCATTCCATCCTTCGGGATTATTCTCTGCAGCTGGTTGAGCAGGTGGCTTGAGTTAGACCACTAGCATTTCATCCAGCCATGGCTAAAGGTTGGGACAACAGCATCCTCATGATTCCACAGTGGGCACTGAAGTTCTCCAGGTCACTTCTTTCTCCAAAAAGCTCTCCAACCCCCATAAGTGCTGGAGTCACGTGCTCCTTAGAATTCCCCCATTTGATGAGGACAAGGGATCCCACCTCTGCTACCTGCTTGTGGCTGCTGAGAACCCCTGAGTGCTTTCTACCTGGTCCGCAGAGATGCCGCTCCATCAGAAGGGAATGATGCTCTTTCTGTTGGCTTTTATGTTGTGGTGATAGACATCACTATTAAAGCATCTTGGGGGAGGAAAGTGTTTATTTTATCCTACAGGTTACAGCCTGTCATGAAGGGCAGCAAAGGCAAGAACTCAAGACAGGAGCTTGAAGCAGAAACCACAGAGTAATGTTGTTCGCTGGTTTGCTCGGTCTCCCCTAATTGGTAGTTTTGTTAAACAGCTCAGGACCACCTTCGTAAGGATGACTCCTTCCACAGTGGGCTGGGCTACATCAGCTCAGTTAGGACCAGGAAAATGGTCAATAGATATGCCAAGACACCATTCAGCTGGAGGCAATTCTTCAACTGAAGTACCCTCTTCTCAAGTGTGACAACCAGTATTAGCCATCGTTGCTATATTGGGCTCATCTTCAGATTGAAGGAACCTCCCAAGTGCTATGAGCTCGGCATCGTGAGCTCTCCCTATTTCTCATGTATGCTCTGAGAGCTGATGTCACCAGAGTTATTTATCTGAAGCAATTTGCTCAGTCACCTTTTACATAACAGCTTGATTCCATGCCACCCCATAATCACTGGCATCTTGGTTAGGTTATACGCATACTAACCTGGCCTAGTCAGATCCATTTTTAGAGATGTTCACCGAGGAATTGCCTAATGAAATTCCGGTAAAAGGAGCAATAAATGTCTTTCTTGCTAATTAAGTGGTTATAGAATCTTTACCCTGTTTTATGAGGCAATAACTTGGCTCCCGGGCAGACAGATTTTTAAGCCGAGGACTCTGTTCTCATTATCTCATAAAGTGACTCCTCAGCCATCAGTGCTATAGAGCTTTGAGTGCGCAAATCCTCGTGTTTGTTTACAAAGGGCAGATAAGAACTGGATACCTGATTGTGTCCTGCCTCCTGCTCCTTGGCCTGTCATTACACTAGGTGTGGACACAGAAGCTGGCGAGGAGGTCGTCGTGGAGAAACCAGACAGGAATCCTGTGACTCTACGTGGTGCTGTCTGTTTTTCTCTTCTTGTTTTCCTTTCCGTTGAGCTGCAACCTCAGTGGGATGACCTCAAACTCTCCCTGCCCCAGCCTCCGCCTAAGTGCTAGAATAAGAGTCCTCACTACCACACTAGGCTGCCTTCTCCTCTTTCATTAGTATACAAAACAGAGAAATGCCAGTGCTGAAAAGGATTTATAACACTGGGGGCACAATGTTTGGTTAAGTTATATTTTGTTTTTACCAAGCTGTTTGGTGTTGGGTACCAAGGTTTTATACCATAAAACTGTTAAAGCACAACCCACAGTATAGGGCCTTAAAATACACTACTGAACTCTTGGGAAGTTAAAGGTAATAATATTTTAGAAATTTATCTTTGGTACTTTTAAAATTATGTATATGCATTTTATTTGTGTGTGGGTATGTGCACTTTAGTGCAGGTGCCCAGTGAATGCAGGGAGGGTGTTAGATTATCTGGAGCTGAAGTTGCAGGCAGTTGTGAGCATCCTGACATGTTTGCTGCGAACTGAACATGGGTACTCTGAAAGAGCAGCATGTACTCTTAACCATCTCTCTGATAATGCTAATGAATTACTGTCTGTCTGTCTGTCTATCTAATTCCATGTTTCAGAAAAGAGACTAGAAAGAGTTATCTAAACATGAGCAATTAGAACTGGAGAGATGGCTCAGTGGTTAAGAGCACTTGGTATCTTCTGGAGGATGTGGGTTCAGTTCCTACTATCCACATGGTAGCTCACAACCATCTGTAACTCCAGTTTCTAGGGATCAAAGACTCTCTTCTGGCCTCCATAAGCACCAAGCACGTATGTGGTACATGTAGACAAAACACACATACACATAAAATAAAGACTCCTCCCCCCTTTTAAAAAATGAACAAATACAAAGAAATGGAAAGTGCCCTAATAGGATATGCCCCACAGACAGCATGCTTTGAGCCTGGATAGACACAGCCTTGAGGATTCTCATTTCATGCCTCCTGGATGGGGCACCCTCCACCTAGATTTGTGGTCAGTGTTTGAAATGATGAAGCCAGTTCCCTCAGAAGACTTTGTGCGTACTCCCAATACTAATGCAAGTAGAAAATAAAATTGCATCCAAATTGTTAGGCATTTGCCATGTGTTTGGCTCCAGGGGATAATCAGACAAGACACTGGCTGTTGTTTCCTCAAGCATCTACTGGGCACTGCCACTCACCTACGAAATTGGGTTTGTGCCTACAGCAAAGTAAATTATTTTTGGACACGTTTAACATTATGAAATCATAACGGATCGGATATGATACACAAGTTATGCTGACACAGCACTTTGTGGTTTGCGAGAGCACATGTAAGCAGAGACATCCAACAAAGCAATATGACCTGGAGTCCCATTCTGTAGCCTGGGAGATGCCCAAGGGAAAATTCTAGACTTTCAGAAGCCTCCAACTGTGGTGCGTTTTGAATGTGCCTGCCTGTACTCAGCCATCATGCATTCTGTGGAATCTAGAAGTTCCCAAATGTCCACTGCTCTATTTTCTTATAAAGCCAACAGTGGCATTATCAAAATATGCATTCAATACAGGGAAATTAAAGATGGCTGACAGGCCTTACATGAAACTTCATTCCTTAGAAGAATATTCCAGACTCTCTGAGCAAACTGACAAATGCAGTTAGTTGCAGACAGCAACTAAAAGGGACACGACTTCATGAAGATCAGGTGCGTGTGCTGAAGGACTGGTCCTCAATGTAGTACCATTGGAAGGTTTTGTGGGTCATCAGTAGATAAGATGTAGTGGGGGAGAAGGTGGCCCTGAGCACATTATGATATGAGCTCTCTTCCTGTGCCTTCTTTCTGCATCCTGCCTGGTTCTGTCAGTAGTTTTATCAGCACATTCTTGTGCCAACCCATGCAGGTCATTGAGCCAGCTGATCCTGGGCTAGAGCTCCCAGAACACTCAGTGAAATGGGCCAGTCTTCCACAAGTCTTCCCAACACAACGTGCACTCATGCAGTAAGATCTCGTCCTAGGATCAAATTCAAGTTGCCTGAATTTAGGAGGTGCTATAGTAGGGATGGGAAGACGTGAAGGAAATGCAGAAACCAAGATGAATGTGTTGTTTCGGTGAAGTACACATTTCTAAAAGATGGCTTCAAAAAACAGCTTATTGCAAAGAACGAAGGGGATTTCAGGTAAATGACCACCTGCTATAAATGTGTATAATAAATTGTCCCTTGTTCATGGGTCTTAATTTTTTTTTACTATCACTCATCAATGATCCATTTAACTACAACCTTATATAGGTCTTATATTAATATGAAACGTAGATTTTGGCTCTTGTCTTGGAGCATGGCTTTCCAGTGCTTGGTTTCTTCATTTCCTCTATGTTTGTTCTGAGTGTTCTTTCTCTTCCTCTCTTTTTTTTTCCCCATCAAGGTTTACAAATGCCCATTGCTTTTTGTTTCCATACTTACGATTGAACCCAGGCCCTTGTGCGCATGCCAGGCAAGAACTTTACGCCTGAGTTACATCTCCAGGCAAGCCTGTTGTGTTTTGCTCCTTTTTTCTGTTTATTCCATCCTGAAATGTGTAAGCTGGCAGTTTTTCTTCTCCCAAGATTCACGGATCCCCACACACCTTGTCTTTTGCTTATCCTCCTGGGTTCCATCGTTGTGTTTTTGTAGGTAAGCCCCATTGTTTTTAAACCTTATGCGGTCATGCTTTGGGTTTGCTATTTGCTGCAAAGAGAGTGACTTGTCTCCCCTCCACCTCATGTTTTCACGGGAACACACTGTGTGTGTCTCTGAGAAAGGGTTTGCCTGGCGGTCTTGGCCAACAGATCTTACGAATTACTATAAAAAGCTACTTTGTAACAATGTCCTCTGTCAGCTCCCTGGCACTAGGCTGAGGGAGCCTGATAGTGTTTCTAGAAGTCTAGACTTTTTACTGCTTTGTGCTGGTTTCCTCAGCCACGCTATGCTGGCAGTATGACTTCTGCGGATTCCTTGCCAGCTGCACCCTGGGGATCTGGAGCTTTAGAACTGACCTCTGAGTTAGAAGGGATAAAAGAAGATCCTGAACACAGGCTTCTGAGAGCATCCCAGCTGGCAACACTTCTTATGTAATTCTTCTCGTCAGCTTTGCCCTTTGGATGGCATGGGAACCCCCAGAAGCTTGTGTGTACCATGCCTGGATAAGACTTATTTTGGACAATTTGTCATTTGGGTGTACACTGTTCCCATGGGTGAGGTGACAACCATACTTAATTTGGAAATCTTATAAAAACTCTGTTCTCGTTAAGATGATACTGTTCCAAATAGCTGCCCACACTCCATAGAGGGTCATGGATGACAGAGTTAGAGAGCCTCCCATCTGTGCCTTTTAGTGGAGCAGTCTCTCTATGTATCCCTGGCTGGTGTGGAACTGGCTATATAAACCAGGCTGGCCTCGAACTCACAGAGATTCTCTTGCCCTGACTCCCAAGTGCTGGGATTAAAGGCGCGCACCACTACACCTGATTTCATCTGTGCCTCTTTTCACCTGATTCTTCTTATCAAAATCTTATGAGGATCCTTCTTCATTTCATCCAAACCACTCATTATTCATGTTGTGATCTTTTAAATCTGATAAGTGTGCACATGTGTGCATGTGCGTGTGTGTACGTGAAAATCTGTCTTGTTTGATTTTACTGGTAGTGAACTATTTTCTCTGGCCCATCCACAGCTCTTCTCAGATGTCACGGGGACATCACTGTGATGGACAACGTTGTTGTTGTACAAAGGACTCTTGGATTCTACTTACTTTCTTTATTTCATTTACTGGCCCCACTATAATTAACCAGAATAGCTGACAGGAACAACATATAGGAGAAAAGACTTATTTAGATCACAGTTTGGAAGGCCTGAGGCTGTTACAGTGTATTGGTTATTTTTCTGTTGTGGTAATAGACACCATGACCCAGGTAATTTAAGTAAAAACGTTTGTATTGGCTTATGGTTCCAGAAGGCGAGAGGCCATCAGGTCAGGAACACCATGGCAGCGCATGGCAGGTATGGTAACAGGCATACACCTACTGATAGCCCACATCTTAGGCAGCAAGTAGGAAGCAGAGAGCGTCAGCTAGAGAAAGAGTGAGGCTCTTAACTCTCAAAGACCAGCTCCAGGGACATGCTCCCCCGACAGTGTCATCAGCTGGGACCAGCTCCAGTGACATGCTCCCCCGACAGTGCCATCAGCTGGGACCAGCTCCAGGGACATGCTCCCCTGACACTACCATCAGCTGGGACCAGCTCCAGTGACATGTTCCCCGACAGTGCCATCAGCTGGGACCAGCTCCAGGGACATGCTCTCCCGACAGTGCCATCAGCTGGGACCAAGTGTTCAAATACCCAAGATTAGGGGGACCACGTCTTTATTCAAAACACCACTGGTGCCGAGAAGGCCATGATGGAATGGGGGAGGGGAAAGGCTTATGACTGGCGGCTTTCTCCTTCCCTCCTTCTTCTACACAATTCTACTCATAGTCTCTACCGTGGGGCTGTCTATGCTGAGAAAAGGGCCTTCACCCCTTAGCCAATATTCTCTGGAAGCATGCCCTGAGACACACCTAGAAGTACACTTTACTGAGCTCTAAAACACATCTCAGTTCAATCAAGCTGATAGGTAAAATGGATCGTCTTTTGTCTACTGTTCTACTTCAGTGTTTGACTTGTTGTCCACTATCATTCATTGTTCTTCCTCAAAAATGTGCTGGAAATATTGATACAATCTAAGAGTTTCCTAATCTATCCCATATTTATATTTGTCTTAATTTATCCTATGTGATTATAGTCACCCTGTTATCCCTCTTGTTTGAAAATAAACCCTAGTTAAGATGGAGGGAGAATGTTGTGTTCCTTGAGAAAAGATGTGGGCGTCCTTTGGAATAAAACGCAAAATGAAATCAAATTCTCACCGCGAGAACCTTCAGCTCATGGCAGTGAGCGCAATTTTCAAAATGTCAGCTCATTCCATTGTTTGTGCAGCATTATATTTCACACTTTAATTTTTATTGCACTGGCATTGCTCAGCAGTCCCACATAAACAGACCCTATCTTTTGAGCCCACCAGAGTTTTGAAAAGGTGTTTTGGTGGCAAACAGTTACTCAGAGCAACCAGAGCTAACCCTATGTGGCGGCGCTGCTCAGGGTGACTCCTCTTTGTGATTCTCCTGCTCTCCGAAGAGGTCAGCAGGATCTCCATCACCTTCAGGTCTTGCTTAAGGTCTGTGTCTGCACCTTGTAGGGCAGGTGTGTGCACGGCCCCCTCCCAGCGGGGATCGTGCTCCCTGCAACTCTTGCTGCTGTCTGATGTTTGTCCCAGGAACAAAGTTCTTTTTACCCCTGGTCATGGACTGACCCCACCAAATCCTGACATGAAAATTCTACTGTGTGGAGGCTGACTGTGGTGAGCAGTTCCATCTTTACCTCACTTCAAACACTGCTGATTCTTAGCCGCATCTCTACAACCAGGGTCACAGGGCGATTTCTGGATTTCTAGGGCACAAAGGGTTTCATCGAGTGGGGAATTGGGAAGGGCCTGGAAGGTCAGTGCAGCGCTCCCTGAGTGTGGCAGTGGAGCAAACACTACGATCAGAGAGGATCAGCCCGCGAGGGCTCTGATATCGTCAACTGTTTCACACATTCCAGGTGTTTGGAGGAACTCGCTCTTCCAGCTCTGTGTTTCAGAATCCCTGTGTCTGTCTCTGTGAAACAGTCTGTTCAGGGTGCTTTGGAAATGCGGCTCCCCACTTCGACAACTCTACCCTTCCCAGTTCCTGCACTCTTTCCACGGTTACATGATGCTATAGTTTGGACCCATCCATGTGTCAAAGCATCCATCTCCTTTTTCTTTCTTTCCTTTTGCTCTTTACTGCTTGTAGCTATTATCCTACCTTCTTATTCCACTCTGTTCCATAGGCTTGTGTGCACCTGTTCAGTGGCAGGATGAGAACTCCCAGGAAAGCATCCATCCCAGTAGGAAAGCAGGGTCTTCCTCTTTAGATTTGTTGCCATAGATAATCTTCATAGATGCCACTGGAAGGGCCCTCATCATGTGTAGCTGTTGTGGTTTGTCAGTGTTTGCTGTGGACTTCATCACAGGACAGTACGACATTTTATTTTTCTTGAAATGATTGACATGGAGAGACACTAGGAGGATCATGCTTTCCTGAGTCAGAGCTTCTTGGTTGTAATTGACATCCTCATGCTTCTGGGTAACTCCCTTTGGTCACAAGATGAAATTCTCTACCTTTCATTTCCTGGAAGGGTTTCTATTTGCTTGGAATTTTCCTTTAATTGTCTGGCAGAATTTGCCACCTAAATTATAGAACCCAAGTTCTGTCTGGGAGGAGTTTGTTAGCACAAAGCTGCTCCTTTTGGTAAATCCGGATTGGTACCTTTTCTGGTCTCTTAACTATTGCCTGGTATCTTATTTTATGGAGCTAATGCTTGGGTCTCAGAATATCAACTAGGAGAGAGGCCTTGCCTCCAGCTTTGGTTCTGCTCATGATCCTTGGAAATACGGGATGTGCCTGCAGGTGTTTGGGATTCAGTTTCTTTGTCTTTGAAATGAGGGCATTGGAGATCGGGAGCCTGACCCCAGTACTGAATGTGACGCTTAGACTTGATTTCCCAGAAGGAGCTGTCTTTTTGGTCGTCTAGACCATCGCTCCCAAAGTTTAGGGAAGACTGCAGAAGAGAAAATGGATAGAGTGGGAGAGCAGAAAAAAAATAAGATGTGGGTATAGGGTGATAGGATGGATTCCAAAATTTCCCGACATCGGTGATGGAGATAAAAATCATAACCTAGGATAAGCTCAGACCAGTCCAGCAATAAACAGATCTGAACTGGCTAGCCAGGCTGAGCCAAGCAAAAGAATCAGCCAACATACAGGAAAAGAGAAAAAGGATTCTCATAGTTCACCCGACTCAATTTCTAAGGTGTAATCCCAAGGGACCTGACATATAAAGAGCTAAGAAAGTAGAGTATATTTTCAATGGAAAAGAAATGAGCCACAACCCACCTGAAGTGGTCCAGATGTTGAACTGCGGGTGTGGATTTAAAGAAGTTCTTGCCCTGATGCTCAGTGAAGAGAAACTGAATGTGCTCTCAACAAATGAACGAGAAACCTGGCATAGTAACAGAACCATGCAAAGGGAAGCATCAGAATTTAAAATGAGAAGTGCGAGGCATACAGAACAGCCTCAGAGAAAACACAGAGAAAGAAAGAGTCACTCAGCCCAGAGATGGAACTTTTCAACTTCAAGAGCACATCAGGCAGAAAGGAAACTGAAGAGGGAAGCAGAATCCTGGCGTCTCATGAGTGTGCATGAACTCATGATTTTTGGAATTACTGAGATGGGGAGTGGGGTGGGTTTCCAAAGACTTTTTGGTTGTAAGTTAGTGAATTTGTGGATTATACATACGGAATATCAGTCTTGAGTGCTTGTGGTCACATGGGAGAGGATCAAGGCATACAGTGGGAAAGTGAAGTGTCCTGGCAGTTCTGGGGTAGAAAGCATGGCTCAATGTCCATGTGGAGGGCAAGGCAGCCTGGGGCCTGGGGAGAGAGATGGTGGGATGCAGCACCTGCTGCCCAAGCAAGAGGAGTTCTGTTTGGATCCCCAACACCAAGTAAAATCTGGGCGTGGCAGCATGCATCTATAAACCCAGTGTTGTGGGGACAGGAGGCAGAGATAGGCAGATTTTTGGAACTCACTGGCTAACCGATGTGGTTCAAACAGCGAGCTCCAGGTTTGTGGTGCCTTGAGATGAAGGGGGAAAGTGGTTGGGGAGGATCTCAAACAACCTCTGTCCTCCACATATGGGCATGGAATCCATACATGCACACCCACAGGAAATCAGAGCACCACGGAACATTCTAGAGAGAAAGTATTCTCAATTCCAGTGCGGATGTGCCTGATCAAGCTGCATCTTCCTGATGCCAACTCCTGTTTTCAGATGATAAAAATGGCATCCACAGTTAGGAAGGGGTTTGCCTTCTTCGTCCTTCTGTGCCCAGTTTAGCCTCTAGGCTCTAATTAAACGGAGAAGCAGAGAACTAAATTTCTTTGAATGGCTAAATCGAAGCGTTACCAGAAGTCAATGCATTAATATTTTTTAATGGAACAATTGATTCCATGCTCCTATTTCACGATTAGCACAATTTGAAGTGATATTTACAGTAATTAGTGGTCCAGCTCTTACAAATCAAGTGTGGTTTATATTCTGCTCTTATTAATCATATTTCCATTTGATATACAAAAACTGTAAATTGTGGGTAGAAACAGACCATCTTGTCGTCTGAAGTTTAGTTTACAGCTATTTCCTAGGGAAGTTCCCTACATTCAGAATTCTCTGGATGAGTTCACTGGTACGGGACCTTGGAAATGGCAAAACTCTCCCTTGTGAGGCTCCAGAATAACTCAGTGGTAAGGAGCCCTTGCTGGCAAGCATGAGGAGCCAACACCTGTATGACAAGCAAAGTGTCCTGGTCCCACCTGTAACGCCTTTACTGAAAGAGGTGGAGATGGCAGCATTTGGGGAGGCTTTGTTGGCTTCTGGCCTAGCAGAGAAAACACAGTGTGAGTCCCAGGTTCAGAAAGAGACTGTGCCTCAAAGGAATAAGGTAGGGAGTGATAGAAAATAGTGAGGGATAAACAGGGGTAGATGGAGGAGTGGTGTCCTCTCGTCCTGCCTGTATATACACACCCATACACACACACCATGCACACACCTCCACATAACGCACACACCCCTGCACACACCATAATACATGAGCACACACCTCCACACAACCCACACGCCCCTGCACACACTATAATACACTAGCACACACACCTCCACACAACATACACACTCCTGCACAAACCATAATACATGAGCACACAACACACACACCACTGCACACACCATAATACATGAGCACACACACCTCCACACAACATAACACCCCTACACATACTATAATACATGCACGCGCACACATACACACACACCCCATACATACATGAGCATAAACACACATATCATACATACATACACATCCTTTTACACACAGAAACACATACACACAGATACACATTTGCACCACATTCACACAGAACGTTTTGTCCCAAGATTACGTTGTCTGTGTATTCTTCTTTATGTTGTGCATGATGACCACTGTTATAGTTCAGCTCCATTTTCATTGTAAGTTTGGCTCTAGAATCAGCTTCCTCACCTCTCGGTTCATCTCATTTTAATGACAAAGTGAATGTAGAAATGAGGTTACAATAAAGTGGTCAGAGGCACACCTTCCCTTCAAAACAGCCCCGGGGTCATTAAGTATTGCTTACTTGAAACTGAACAAGAGAGTTGATGTGGCATGTTCTCATCATTAAAAAGAAACGAAAAAGAAACTAAATAAGAATGGGAAAAAGGCAAATGCCCTGTAAGATTATAGCTGGGCTGTTACTTTTAATATTCCAATCATTTCATGATATATATGTGTGCCGAATAAAAACATTGCCTACTTTAATATGTACAATTTTATTTGTGCTTTGTTACTTAGTAGCTAGAAGAAATGAAGTTGGTTTAAAAATATAAAATTGGTTGGCTTTTTATCAATTAGATAGTGGTAAAGTTGATACTGCGATCCCGAGTGTGCCACGTGATTTAATTATTCAGTATATACCACGGTACGTATATGTATTAAGGAAAAACGACTGAGCCTAGGTCTAGGGTGTGAAACCTGAGCAGGGTTCCCGAGCAGTTTCTGTTTCCTGGAAGCAGGGTCTTGTTGCAGACAGGCACAAGAAGGAGAAACGATGAGAGGAAAGCATCAGGGTGCAGGCAAACACAAACTGTGTCCAAAAGTCATGAAATCCAAGCCTCAATTCCCTGCATTGGGATGATGCCTAGAATCTAACTTATTATTTTAAAATATTAACCACAAATTCGTCACGATCCACTGTGGTTTTCCTAAACCGAAGTTCATTCCAGGCAAATGGTGCCCTTGAGTTTCTGTGACTCTTGTCGCAGGATGCTACAGTTAAGCAAATTAAACAGCAGAAATGCCGTTTTCTACAACTCTGAAGGTCAAAACTCCACAGTCCAGATGTCTTTGACAGGATGACATACCTAGAGGCTTGCAGGGTCCTTCCTGCTCCTGGTCAGGGATTTCCTGTGGTATCAGCGAAGAGTGAGCTGGCATCCATCTGCCTCATCTTTGTGTGACCACCTCTCCTTCTCCCTGTCTGGCCCTGTGCCCTTCCCGTGATATCAACTTGTCACGGGCTTGAGGCATGCCCAGATCATTTAACTGACCTCCCCTACAGGACCTCAGAAGGGCACCTGCACAGACATTTTTCCAATAAGGCAGCTGTCAGTTTCCAGGAGTGAAGACAGGAGGATGTCCTCGGAGACTCGTTCAATCTAGGACAGATGGGGAGGACTCTACCGAAATAATCAGTTATGATGTTAAAACTATAAATTTTAATATCATAATTCCAAAGCACCTTTTGAAATAATGGCTGAAAGTAATGACAATAAGTATCAAATAGATTTTTTAAAAAAGACAAACAGGTTTAATGACGTTCCCAAATACTTGCAACACCCAGGAGGTTTTTTAAAAAAAAACAAAAAACAAACAAACAAAAAAACCCAGAAAAACAGAAAGGAAAATTAAGACTTGTTTCAAATTTGAGATTTAGAGAGCTTTGTAAACTGAGTGCTATAATTGCAGAGGTAAGAAAATAGTCTTACTGGACTCCAGCTACAGAGTCTGGACTGGGGGAGGTTTTATAGCATGAGAGTTCCAGGGACAAGTCCAGCCTAGAAGAAGAAGTGCCAAGTCACAGCAGTCTAGATCTCTCTATTCCTTTAGATGAGGCAAACTTCACCAGTAACTAGATAACACTGCCATCAGGGACAGTGGGGATTTTCCGCATCTCAAAAAGCACTAAGGAGATGCCAAACTTAGGGGAGATATTAGGGACGTTTATTTTAAGAATCTTTATATTTTAGAAATGTATATTGATTTTTAATTGGTTGAAAATATAATATTTGAAAATTAAAAAATAATCTTGGGAGAGGAGAGTGAAAAATAGAATGTATTACATTTTTGTTGTTGTTGTTTGTCGAGAAATTCTCCCAAAGTAGCCAAAGCTGCCCTCCACTTTGCACTTCTGCCTCGGCCTCTCAATGCTAAGATTGTAGGTTCCCCTACGGGCTACATTTTAGATAAATAGACTTAGTCATGATCTGACTGCTATGGTACAAGATACCATAGATATGAAATTCAACATACTAAGCAGCTCTACCTTTGAAGTGTTAATAAGAGAGATTGCATAAAAAACACTTTGAACAACTTATAATAAAGTAGTATTATTCAAGCATGTGTGCGTGAGCACACACACGTGTGCGCACACATATAAATGTACATGTGCACACACACACACACACAATCCTCTCATTTGTAGTTGTTCATATACTTTCAATAATTAGCTTCAATTTCAAAAAGTGTTTCCCATCACTGATGACCTGAGGGGGGGCCTCCTCGCTTACTAAACAAATCCTCTGAGAGGTTGAGTGATTATGATCCTATCTGAGTCACCGATTGGCTTGGAGAAGTTCCTGTTGTTTCCCTGAACATAGTTTCTCACTACCTAAGTAAAACATATGCTATTGCTTAGATTTATGGTCAGATACATCACCCTTTCCCTTATTTGCTAGAACTGGATGGTGTAATTCAAAGCCAAGCGTCATTCAGCGGGGATTCTTTGTCACTGGATCCTCAGTGGAAGATTTGTATCCAAAGCCCAGGATGCTCCCTACACGGATGCTCATTTTATTTAACTGAACTATTTCATACTTGTGAGATTTTCTGCATTGGTCCAGAGCAAACCTTCAAGGTATTTCCCATGCTCTCAGGTGAGGACCCCCTATGAGGGGGATTAGCACACACAGGACACTGAGTACCACCATGGACCATCCTGGTATCAGCCCTTGGTATCTGTCCCTGGGCTGTGTCACCATGCAAGCAGAATGAAAATGGAACCTTTATATTTCACTCCTTTGTTCAGGAAGACATCTGAGGTGGGTGCTCCCATAGAGATAAGTACTACAACACAGATGGGCACCAAAAAGATACATACCCTAACATAGGGGCTTGGCATAAGGAATCTGGACAGACACAGATTCTAGTTTAAAACTGACCAAGGGCACTCATTTGTCAGCAGGTCATGCAACGTGCCCTGTGTGATGAGTCATTGTTCTAGCAGCCATGACAGAGTACTCCAACAAAAGCCACTTAAAGGAGACAGGGTTTGGTTTCCTTTTTGGTCAAGTGTAGAGTCCATTATGAAGGAGAAGTTCTAGTGTTTGGAGTCTGCAGCTGGCCACAGTCAGGAGGAAGAGAGCAATGAATGACTGCTCGGGTGACTTCCTCTGTTCTTATGCAACCCAGGGCTCAAGCCCAGGGAATGCGTCTGCCTGCCTAGCAATGTGATTTTCCCCATTGCAACCTTATCAGTATAATTCCTTACAGGCATGGACGAAAGTAAAATCATCTTCTGCAGGATTCCAGACCCTGTCAATCTGATGACACCAGCCAGCACACCCTCCCCCGTGAGCCTTCCATTGTCACCTGTGAGACAGGAGACTAGCCCACTCTGAACCTGTGAGGGTTACTTGAGAGGTGGACTGTTTGCATATTCAGAATGAGGTATTTTGTGGATATCTCTCAGCTCCAACACAGCATCCATTTGAATCTTATAGATGCCACATACACAGTGTAAAGGCTATTTGTCTGATCTTAAAATATTTATGAATGAATCAGTTTCATGGTGTGGGATTTTCTACTCATGACATCAGGAATTTTCACATTTGGGTTGATTTTGGATTCCAGAGTCTTAATCTTTATGTGTATAAGTTAGACCATGGGGCGCTTTTCTGTGTCTGGCTTAATTCACTTAACATACTTCACACTGTGGCAAACCACACAACTTCCTTTTAAAGATTGAGTAATAAGCACACAAACACATTTACACCCAATACCCCTTTCTCCCCCCCACCCCACACCACATTTTCTCTGTCTACGCAGCCTCCAATGGATGTTTGGTTGTTTAAGTATACTGGCGGTTGTATAAATAAAAGAAAGTGTGTGTAACTGTGGAATGTATTTAATTGCCCTTATTTTATGTTCAGAATAGCACCAGTGTTCAAGTCAGCAGAACCAGTCCCTTACTCTACAAACTGAGGCACCTTTTTGCCTATGCGTCTGTCAGTATTGACAGACTAAAGTGGCCTTGGCTTCCTGCCTTCTTCACAGTGGTGGAGGATGCACTTCCACGAAAAATTTCAGTATACCTTTTGTATACACCCATATCATTGCCATAATCTAGGAGCCCAAGGTAATGAATTTTAGCCAGGAGAAATGTTTCAATAACAGGACAATTTCATTTCAATTTCTGTCATATTCCTTCATGATCCTTGTCTCTGTTGAGTTCTCATTGTGTGTTTAGTTCCTGCAAATTCCATCTATCAAATCTGTGCTCAAGGGACTATTCACCATGTGCTTAAAATGTAACTTCTGAATAAATAAATAGACACTTGGTCCAGGGTGCTTACAACAATAGCACTATGCCGGAAGGAGAGCAGCTAATATATTATGCTTCTGAGTGTCACCTAAGCCGGCGAGGCAGGACAGTAGAGAGATGATGCTCATGTCCCAGTTCTCAAGTAGATTTCTGTGCAGGGGACTGGCCCTGTTTGCACTGCAGGGAAGTCCTGGACAGAGGTCTGGGTCCTGGGTGATCACCTATATGTGCCATGGAAATGTCATGGAACAGGGTCAGGTCTTTAAAAACACAAATGTGGGAAGCAGGAAGAAAAGCCATAAAGAAACCTGGCCCTGGGTGGTAGCAACATTTAGAGCACAGAAAAGAAAATTGCCAGAGTGGGTTCAGGGTGGACCCAGCATGGGTGAGGGAGCAGTGATCTCATTTCTTGGGCTCAGATGGGCTCCAGTTAGACCAGCCTTTGCCAGGCACCAATTGACCCTTCAGCTGTATTGTCCACTGCTCAGTCACTTAGGACAGAGTCAGGCTGTGGCCGCTATAGATTCTGCAGCTTGTTCTGTGTACCCATAACAGGGCAGCACATGGTTCACTTTAGTCACTAGTGGGCAGTGCCAATCCCAGAGTGACTGACTGACTGAGTAGCATTAAAATATTGATTTCCTTGATCAAAAACATCATCAGCAGAGTGAAGGGAGTTAAGCGTGGAAGATACATGCTCAAATGTATCCTAAGGAAGCCTGTGTCCATAATGCAAGAAACATCCCACAAGCACTTAGAGGTCCCCACTGTTGGGTTTTCATCACTACAGTCGTTGACACCAGCAGAACCACAGAAAGCTGGTGGGAAGGTGGTAGGCAGCACCCAGGAGGGCTTCTCCTCACTGACTGCTTGGAAGGAGCCCTGTGCCTCTACAGAGCAATGTCTCCAGGGAAGCAGGTGTGTGAGATTTGCTGGGAGGTTTCCTGGGATGCCTCTGAATGGGTACTCTGGGAGGGTTGGGTGTGGATGGAAGAAGGCGGCTTCCAGGCAATGCTATTTGACGAGGCTGTTCCTTTCACACCGGGGTCAGATAGGAGTCTGTCTGTCTGTCTGTTCTGCATTTACAAGGACCTGGAAGAAGTGACGTCGGGATCTGGCTGCTGGACTGAGAACAGGTGAGGTGGGGGGGTCGTCGGTGCCTGCAGAACCTGCCATTTCCAGAAGAGAATCATTTTATCTGTGAGGTAGACAACTTTAGGGTATTGATTTACAAGACAGTGAAAAAGAGTGGTGTCAGGAAAAGAAAAGGAAAGACAGAAAGAGAGAGGGAGAGGGGGGAAGGGAGGGACAAAGAAGAGATGGAGAGGAGGGGACAAGCTTTAATAATGTATCATTTGTAAGCATTTGAAGTCCAATCTGAACATATGATTTTAGCCTTAGACAAATGAGGAAAACAAACTTGAAAAACAGTGGTTCTCAATCTCACAGGGGTCTCACATCAGATATCTTAAATTTATATTACAATTCATGACAGTAGCAAAATTACAATTGTGAAGTGGCAACAAAATAATTTTACGGTTGGGGTCACCACAACACGAGGGACTGTATAACGGGTCGCAGTGTTAGGAAGGTTGAGAACTCTAAGAAGTGGTGGGAATCTGCAGGCACTAGGGACGGTGGAGCCCATGCTCCTGTGCAGCCTGGAGCATTATTGCTTACAGTGAGGGGTCTCATTAATTCTAACCTCTACTCTGGGGATCCATTTACTTTTTGATATGCTTTGCTTTCTAGAAACTCTGGGAAGAGACTGTTTAGAAAACTACTATTTCTGAAAAAAAAAAAAAGTAAAAGCAAACAGGGCAAACATTGAAAGGCCTCAGCAAGTACCGATGGCTCCTGATATTGACTCAGTCAGTAAATGAAATAGGAAATTGAGATGATAAGGTCAACACAAGAAGGCTAGCAATGTGCTGCGGCCTCACTAGACACAGGTGCCTAGTAGGTGTGGCCATGTAAATACGCAGGTGTAAAGAGGTGGGCACTGCTAGAGGGTGTGGCCAAGTAAATAGATTTAAAACAACAGGATTGAAAATGTGCAGAGCATCAGCATTTTTAAGAATGGAGTTTTACATTTTTGTGATTAGAAAATTGAAATATAAATTGTTTTAGAGTAATGCATACGTTTTTAAAATTAAGCATAATGCCTTTTATGGAATAAATCCAGACTTATGTGAGAATTAAGGAACACACACACACAAAAGGTTAGTTTACTTCAAAACCACTGCACCAGATCATTTGTAGGAGAGCTGGGCCAAGTTTGCATATGATTTTCTTAGTCCGAAGTTCTGACACATAGATTCCTTAATGTTATTACACTTTATTTTCCATTCGAAGACACAATGATTTCTTACAAATCATTGCTAAAAGGGAGATTAAAGCACAACAAACTTTATGCATTTTTTTCTGGACCAGCTCTGCTAGGATTGCATCTACTCAAATGCAGATGTGGAAAGCTAATCCCTAAATGGGTTCTTAGAACGCATAGTTAGTTCAAAAGGTGGGCTTTCTAAAGGAGATTTCTGCCTTCATAAAAACACACTTTCGTGGAAACAAACCAGAAAGCTATTTACAATGATCATGATGATGAGTGATGCCAAAGATGGTGGCGATGATGATGGTGATGATTTTGGTGATGGCGGGTCCTAATTGTAGTGATGATGATGATGATAATGGTGGTGGTGATGGTGGTCATGATGGTGGTGATGATGATAATTGTGGTGGTGATGATGGTGATGGTGGTCATTATGGTGATGGTGACTGTGGCTTGGTGCTCATAATTGTGGTGATGAGGATAATGATAATGATTGTGGTGATGGTGGTCATATGGTGTTGGTGTTCATGATAGTGATGGTGACTAACTGTGGTGATTGAGATGATGAGAATGGTGGTTATGATGGTGATGATGATGGTGACAGTGATGGTGATGGTGGTGACGATTGTGGCGATGGGTGTCCTAATTGAGGTGATGAGGATGATGATAATGATGGTGGTGCTGATGGTAACAATGTGGTGATGGTGGTGCTGATACTGGCAGCAATAATAAGCACTTTTACTGTGTACTGAACACTCAGCTCCTGCCCTTATATCAACCATGTGGGCAGATGAACCCAGTATTTACATTCTGAGGGAAGAGACTCTCTAGGCACCAAGAGGCTTGGTGCATTATTGGAGAACACTCATGAAGCTTCTGCTACAGCTAGGATTCCAAACAACTTCAGGACTTAGTACATGTATACAATCTGTATAAAATAAGACTTCTCACCCTAGATGCCTCAAGGAAGAAATAGCAACTCCCATATCAGACATGAAGCCTTTGCTCCCAAGTGTTTGCTCAGTGTCTATAAACTCGGGCAAGAGAGGCTCATTCTAGCTATGTTCCAGTAGCTTAATGGTTGAGAGGAAGATATGCAAAGGGCTCGCTGGGAAAAAGGGATGGAAACCAGCTTCCCCGGGTGAAAACTGAAGCCTTGTCTGAGACTTGCATGCCATCTGCTTTCTCTAGCAATATTATCCCTTGCAAACAGTTTTGGTGACAAATGATTTTTAGAAACACAATAAACGAGATTTGCAACTTAAATGTAGTAACTCTCAAAGGGGAGAAATCACATTTCCCCCTTTAAATTGGCACCAGCAAATTTAGAATTTTATTCTTAAATGAAATGCCATCTATCTCCCTATGAGACAAGAGTCTTAATGCGCCCGCATCCTCAGGGGATCTTTAGGTTTTACTTTGAGAAAACAAGGTCTCCTTTCAGTCAGTTTCTAAGTGTTTACACACTCTGTGATGAATTTCACAGGCATTTTTACCTTTAGTTTGTAAAAACTGTTGGTTCAGTTTACCCACGTAAGCCATGTTACTAGGTGAGAAGAAGCTACACACACCACTCACCCCCAACAAAGGCCACTGAAGCGAATCAGTCTGTGAGCCTGCAGGAGTAGGGGCTGAGGAAACTCACAAAGGGTTCTGGCTTCTCTAACCTTGGACATGACTTTACTATTCATAGATTTAAGCTTTGCGGGTAGATAGCGTGTAGACAACAGTATTCCTCTTGTGATCTGGTTAGCTAGGATAATTGTTTTTATGAAACATGTACAAGTTTTAAGTAATACATTAGACACTGATAAATAGCCATCTTGTTTTTATTTACCTGAGCATGTATGACTTGTAACAATCACTTAGAGGTAGGGACCAGACTGGAATATGTTCCTTCATTTGCTGCAGTTGCTGCTGCAAAGCCAGGAGCCTTGCTCTTGGTTTATAGCCGTCTGCAGCCCTGGTAAGCTATAGCTACACGCTCTGACTCTTGCTGTGTTTTGACAAGAGAATTAGTCCATCTCGTGCCTTTTAGCACCTCTTCAAAAACTACCGTTAAGCAGTTATTTGTGCCATCACACATTTCTCTGGGTGTGCAGTAGCTGCTTGTTGGGTAGCAGAAGAAGCTGGGTGAAGTGTGGGGGAGGCAGCCCCTCTGCAAGGCTTTGCTGGTGGGGAGGGCTTCTTGGCAGGCTCCATGCATTTCTCCAGTACAGGATGCTTCCTAATTTTGGTAAATAAGTCTTGTGAGCTTTTTCTGTGCCCTACCAAACAGTAATTACTTTGAATCTCACTATGAAGTCAGTCTCCTCTCTGTCTCCCACAGGGCTTAGCCTAAGGCTTTTTTTTAAACCAGGAGCTACCTATTAAATGGTTATATTTTTAAATATTAACACTAGTACTTTATATACAGTTGTGTTCATGTTCAAAACTTCCTTTTGCACTAAAAAAAAAAAAAGAAAAGAAAGTGATCCTGTCAGTAGATGGCGAGCTTGCTACATGGAAAGGCTGGGGCTCCTTCCTTGTTAAAAGCCTCATTCTTTGATAAAAGATTATTTGAAACTTCTTTAAATTAAAACCACTCAGTTTACTGTAAACTGACCTGCTAACTAACCTATTATCTATGTTGATGCCAAATGTCCAATCTTAAAGATATTTGATTAAAGGAGAATAGACTTGCCAGAATGAGGAAACTGTACACTGATAAGGGATTCCCATGTTTTGGGGGATTAATGATCAGCTGCTCCAAAGTGACAGATAAAAACATGCCAAACAAAAATGAAGAAAAAGCAAAGTGAAAAACATTCCCTCCCCTACAAAAAAAAAAAAAAACCCAAACCAATCAAGAGCTACTTACCATGACTGCCCATCTTGCTCAGAGTGCTGTCTACTTTGTATCTTTAATAAGTTGTCACTGAACATGGAGAGAAAAGCGACCTACAGACCTCACCCACTGGAAAGTGGGAAGAGGAAGTCCAGAGAAAAAAGTAAAAGAGTTAAATTCTTTTTTCTTGTTTTTAAAAAATATTTATTTATTTATTATGGATACAACATTCCTTCCATGTATGCTTGCTTGCTAGAAGAGGGTACCAGATCTCATTATAGATGGCTGTGAGCCACCATGTGGTTGCTGGGAATTGAACTCAGGACCTCTGGAAGAGCAGTCAGTGTTCTTAACCTCTGAGTCATCACTCCAGCCCCCAGAAATGTATTTCTTATAATTCTGGAAGCTGTAAAGTCCAAGGTCAGGAACCAGCTCTAGAAAGGACTTTCTTGCTGCATCATCCTGGGGTGACAGCCACCATATGGTAGAGGAGCAAAGAGAGGGCAAGGAAGGGGTTGGGGTTAAAAGAGGTCAAACTCTGCTTTTGTAAGGAGCCTACTCCAGTGAGAGCTTACTCCTGCAGGAATAGTACACCAGGACTCTGCTGTGTGATGTTTTTATTCATTTGCGAGGTTTTTTTCCTAATAAAGTTTACTTTTAAAATAAGTCAGAATGGCAACACATAGGTGCAGGGCTCTCGTAGCTACAGTCTTACCAGTTACCCAGCAAGAAGATCACTAGTTAGAGACTACCCCGAACTACATACGATCCTGTCTCAAAGACACAAAAACAAGAGTGGAGTGATTGTCTAGCTTGCAGAAAGCCCTGGGTTTGAACCCCAGCACCCCAGAATAGACAGGATATATACAGAATCTACCAGCACTTGGGAGGTAGAGGCAGGAGGGTTGGAAAATCAAGGTCACACCCAACTACATAATGAGTTCGAGGCCAGTTGAGATTCATTAGACCCTGTCTCAAAACAAGCAAGCCTGGTGTGGTGGCAAATTCCCTTAACACCATTTGAGAGGCAAAGGTAAGTGGATCTCTGTAAGTTCTAGGCTAGCCTGGTCCACATAAGAGTTCCAGGATGGCCAGAGCCACACAGTATAGAAACCCTGCCTATAAATGAATGAATGAATGAATGAAATTAAAGGCCTATTAACACTGCTACAATTAGTTGGGGCAGTGATGGCTCATGCCTTTATTCCCGGCTCTTGGGAACAAAGGCAGGTGGATCTCTGTGAGTTTGAGACCAGCCTGGTCTACACAGCGAGGACCTCTATGTAGAAAGACCTTGTTTTAAAACACCAAAACATTTTTAAAAACCAAACCTGTTGCAATTAAACCTCTACACACATTCAACCCGCAGTACTAAAGCTGTTATTTCTGATTCTCTATAGTGTGAGGTCTCGAAAATACTGTTCAGCCCTTTATCTTTTTTTTCCCCATGATATTTATTGAGCTCTACGTTTTTCTCTGCTCCCCTCCCTGCCTCTCCCCTACCTTCTTCAGTCCTCCCCCAAGGTCCCCATGCTCCCAATTTACTCAGGAGATCTTGTCTTTTTATACTTTCTACTTCCTGTGTAGATTATATCTATGTAAGTCTCTCTTAGTGTCCTTATTGTTGTCTAAGTCTCTGGGATTGTGGTTTGTAGGCTGGCTTTCTTTGCTTTATGTTTAAAAACCACCTGTGCGTGAGTACATGTGATAATTGTCTTTCTGTGTCTGGGTTACCTCACTCAAAATAATGTTTTCTAGTTCCATCCATTTTCCTGCAAAATTCAATCTGTCATTATTTTTTTCTGCTGTGTAGTACTCCATTGTGTAAATGTACCACATTTTCCTTATCCATTCTTCAATCGAGGGGCACTTACGTTGTTTCCAGGTTCTGGCTATGACAAACAAAGCTGCTATGAACATAGTTGAGCACATGTCCTTGTGGCACGATTGAGCATCCTTTGGATATATACCCAAAAGTGGTATTACTGGGTCTTGAGGAAGGTTGTTTCCTAATTTTCTGAGAAATCGACACACTGACATCCAAAGGGGTTGTACCAGCTTGCATTCCCACCAACAATGCAGAAGTGTTCCCTTTTCCCCACATCCTCTCCAGCATAAGTTGTCATCAGTGTTTTTGATCTTGGTCATTCTTACAGGTGTTAGATGGAATCTCAGAGTTGTTTTGATTTGCATTTCTCTGATGACTAAGGACGCTTAACATTTCCTTAAGTGTCTTTCAGCCATTTTAGATTCCTCTGTTGAGAGTTCTCTGTTTAGGTCTGTACTCCATTTTTTATTGGATTATGTGATCTTTTGGTGTCCAATTTCTTGAGTTCTTTGTATATTTTGGAGATCAGACCTCTGTCTAATGTGGGGTTAGTGAAGATCTTTTCCCATTCTGTAGGCTGTCGTTTTGTCTTGTTGACCATGTCCTTTGCTTTACAGAAGCTTTTCAGTTTCAGGAGGTCCCATTTATTAATTGTTTCTTTCAGTGTCTGTGCTGCTGGGGTTCTATTTAGGAAGTGGTTCCCTTTGCCAATGAGTTCAAGTGCACTTCCCACTTTCTCTTCTATAAGGTTCAGTGTGGCTGGCTTTATGTTGAGGTCTTTGATCCATTTGGACTTGAGTTTTGTGCATGGTGATAGATATGGGTCTATTTTCATTTTTCTACATGTTGATATCCTGTTATGCCATCACCACTTGTTAAATATGCTTTCTTTTTTCCATTTGATATTTTTTGCTTCTTTATCAAATATCAGGTGTTCAAAGATGTGTGGATTGATATCCGGGTCTTCTATTCGGTTCCAAAGAGTTAAATTCTTAACAGAACTTATAAGATCAAAAGAATCATGAAGCAGCCTGAAGATACACAGATCCACTGATTACGAATGGAAGTGCTTTTTGGGTGTGACTTCTCTATTTGGTTTCGGAGTCTTGACCGTTCGGTCACTTTTCGACTTTTAACTAAATTCTGTTAATCTCCTATCAGTGTTTTTGGGTCTTTAACAATCAACTCTCATACCAAGGTTTGATTGCCCATAAAACAGAGAGAAGTGTGGATATATAATACAGCCAGCAAGGGTTTCTTCACTCTGGTGATTATGTTCACTGCTGTGCATAAGCTTGTCAATTTCATGCACTGTCCACCTGCCAGTTCTTCAGGTAACTTCCTGTGCTGTTGGAGTCCTGAGAAAGACCTTTCCTGTGCCAATATTGTTGACGTGTTCCTCTGTGTTTTCTTCTAGTGGCTTCATAGTTTCAGGTGCCATATTAAGGTGCTTGACACACTTGGAATTGAGTCTGTGCAAGATGAGTAACAAGGATCTGGTTTTATTTCTCTTTTAGGGCTATCGAGTTTCCTTCACCCATTTATCGAAAAGGACATCTTCTCTTTGATGTGTGTGTTTTGCAGCTTTATTAAGAAGCAAATGCTTCTTGCTGTGGGTATATGTCTGCATCCTCTGTCTATCCCATTTGTCTACCTGGATGGACTTTGTCCACTATCATGTTGTATTTGCCACTATGGCTCTGCAGTATAGTTTGAGATGGTAAATTATGATGTCTATGGCATTGTTCTTTCTGCTCAGGATTGTTCTAGTTGTTTGGGGTCTTTTGTATTTCCTAATAGATTTAGGGTTCTTTTTCTAGTTTTGTTAGAGTGTAATTGGAATTTTGATGAGCACTGCATTGAATTTATAGGTTGCTTTTGGTAACATAGCTATTTTCACAGTGTTAACTGTCAACCCATGAGCATGGAAGTGTCTCCATTGTCTTCTAATTCTACCCTTAGTATCTAAAAGTTTCACCATAGACATCTTTCGCCTCCTTGGTGGGATTTATTCTAAGTCATTTATTTATTCACTTGAAGTCATTGTAAGTATGATTTTTACTGATTATTTTTGGAAGTTTGCTATTAATGTATAGAAAGGCTACTGGTTTCTTCATGTTGACTTGAATCTTTATAGTTTTCTGAAAGTGTTTATCAGGTTTAAGAGTTCTGGTAGAGTTTTTAAAGTCTGCCATTTGCAATTGGAGATAATTTGACTCCTTTCTCTCTTTATCCTTTCCATTTTTTTCTCTGGCTAAGACTGAACACTCTAGTGAGTAAGAGCAGAGAGAAGGGGTGCCTTTACCTCACTCATAATTTGGGAGAAAATCTCAGTTTTTCCATATTTAACATAATGCTGGTTATATGTTTGTCATATATACTTTTTATATATTGCAATATGTCCCTTCTATTCCTTGTTTCTTCAGAGCTTTTATCAAGAAGGGGGTGGACCTTTGCAAAGCCCTGTTCTGTTTCTATTAAGATAATTATGAAACTTTTTAACCTTAAAGTCTATTTATTGGTTATGTTGCATTTATTGATTTGTGTTTGGTGCACAACTCTTAATTGCCCCACCTTCATGTGATGAAGTCAACTTGGTCATTGTGGATCATCATCTTATACACGTACTCTTAAAATTAGGTTTGAAAATATTTGTTGAGAAAAATTTGTGTCTCTGTCTATCACGAAACTGATCTAAAGCACTCTCTTTTTATCTCCCTCCTCTCCCTCTCTCTCTCTCTCTCTCTCATTATGTCCTTGTGTTCTTTCTGCATTAGGGAAATATAGGATTCCTAGATTGAGTTTGGTATTGCTCCTTCCTTTTCTACTATGTCGAACAGTTTGAGATGTATTTGTCTTAGTGCTTCCTTAAAGATAGATTCTGGCAGGCATTCTATCCAACCTGAGATTTATTTCCTTTGAGGAGATTTTTTTTATTACTGCTTTGATCTCATTGCTTCATATAGATTAATATCTCAAGGAGTTAACTTAGACAAGTCATATATATCCAGGAATTTATTCATTTCTCCTATATTTTCTGATGTTTCCCAACATAACTTTTCAAAGTATTTCCTAATGGCCCCTGGATTTAGTGATTTAATGACCTTTTGTAATTTGTTGTAATAGCTCCAAAAAAAAAAAAATCCAGGTTCAGAAAGGCAAATAGAATTTTTCCTCTCACATTTGGAAGTTGGATGTAAATTTTTATCTATGTGCACCTGGCAGCAGGGACTAGATGGTCCATGAGAGGAGAGAAAGAGATCTTGAAGGAAGGAAGATCAATAAGAGGGGAATGGGATGCAATTGACCTGGGAACAGTAGGTGGATCTATTTCAAGCAAAGAAGGGGACTGTCTTGGTTATTTTTCTATCACAGTGATAAAGCACCATGACCAAAGCAACTTAAAGAAGGAGGGGTTTATTTGGGTCTTACAGTCCCAGAGGGATAAGAGCCCATCACAGCGGGGAGGCATGGCAGCAAGTGGCAGGCCTGATGGCTGGAGCAGGGAGGTAACAGCTCAAATCCTTTACCATAAACACTAAATAGTAAGAGTGCACCAGAGAGCTTTAGACTCTCAAAGCCCATCCCCAGTGACATACTTCTGCACCTCCTAAGCCTCCCCAAATGCGACCACTGGCTAGAGGCCAAGTATTCAAATGCTTAGGTCCATGGGATACATTTTCACTCAGCCCACTATAGGGCCATTACAGAGAAGAGAGGGGAACAGCAGTGGGAAAAGGGCTGAATAAAAATGAAGCGTGTTAGCATGTGCAGGTGCGCACGCGCGCGCACACACACACAAAACCATAACGAGGTCCATGACTTTGTATTCTATCGTCACAAATTAATTTAAAGAAAGGATGGAATAATGTTTTGCAAGAATAAAAATCCCTGCTAAAAGCAGTCACTAGTAGGAAACGGTGAGATGTGAACACACTCCTTTTTGTGGGATAAGTATCTGCTAGTCTATTTTAAAACCCCCTCAAAACAAGGTGTCAGAAAGCCATAGCTATTTCCCTATCATCATAGCTTTGCCTTTAGGAATGCAGGCGTCACCCAGCGAGTGCTGGACCCAGCTCCATGGACACAAGAGGGCTGGTGCTCTCTGTGCTGTTAGCTAGGTCTTCCCCTCTGTGTACTGTGAGCCGGGGCACTCACACGGCTGCTTCGCTCACATCTGTGGAGCCTGCATTGGGTGTGGGCAATGGCCTTTCTCATAATAAAAAGCCCCTTGGTCACCCTTTCAGTGAATGCCTCAGAGAAAAGCACTATATTCTAGCTGTCTCCCAGACCATGATAGTCCCATGTCCATGCCCCATTTTATTCTGTACTTTTGGCTTTGTTCTGTCGTTTTGAGTCAGAGTCTTGGTATATTCTCTAGTCTGGCCAAGAACGCTAGATCCACTTACTCAGACTTCCCAGCTCCAGGATTATAACCATGATGGACTGCCACACCTGGGTTTTTTTCTGTCCCTTTTCCAAATAAAAATAAGTGACTTAAAGTATGTATATATGGGAGCACACATCATATGGTTTTCACTAATTTATCGTACTTCATAATATGTAATTTATGATCATTTTCCAACATAGATAATATTTACTGAGCAGAGTTGTGTTCATATTTGTGGCAACAACTCGTAGAGGTTAGACACTACCAGGCTTAACCTCAGTGTCTATGGGCAGCAACCAATTGGCAGTTTTGTAGTGGTTATAGGTGTCTGTAATTTGTGGCATGTCTTGTTCCTAAATGCTTGTAAGTTTTTGAGACACCCTGCAAAGCTGGACACCCCTCCCCCAACAACACTTTTCCTTTAATCTTGAATGTGAGGTTTCTAAATACCATGAAAACATTCAGGATGACATTTAAACTTTATCTAAATCCTTTTTATTCTTCCCTAAATAGAGACTTTTCAATAATGCTTGTCCTATCTGGTAAAATTCACATTCTTTTGAGATGGATTTCCAGAGAATATTCATTTAGATAATGTTGAGAGCTGACAAGGTTCCTCTGATTGCGGGTGACTGATTGTTCAAGGTTGCTCTTACGGATCCAAAAGCAATGCCAAGCAGTAAGTAGAGGAGCGTGCATTACAAAAGATGTCAAAGAACAGGCATTCTTAAGGAATAAAGAGCTTGTTCCAAACTCAAGCTAAACTCCTTTCCTCTATGTTTAGATTATGACACAGTCAGTCATAAGGACTCTGAGAAGTTCATTCAGCTCTTCCGAGGATGAGCGGTGGGTGAAGGGTGAACTGTGCGGTGCAGGGAATGTACCAACAAACTCCTTGCACACTTTATAAAAACATTTACATTGTAATTGGCAGGAGCTTAATGAGGAGAAAAGAAGTCAAAGGGTAAAATCTCACTGTTCTAGTCTGCTTCTCTGTTGCTGTGGTAGAACAGTGACCGAAACCAACTCGGACATGAGAAGACTTCTTTCATCTTTATAGCACTTTATGGTTTTATAATGGAGGGAAGCCCAGGCAGGAACTCCAGACAGGAACCTGGAGGCAGGAACTGAGGCAGAAACCATGGAGGAGTGCTGCTCACTGGGTTTCTCCCCATTGCTTATTCTGTCTGCTTTTTAAAAATACAATCCAGAATCACCTGTCTACGAGTGTCAGCACTCACAGTGGGCTAGACCCTTCCCCATCAATTAGCAGTTAAGGAAATGCCTCTCAGCCTAATCTGAGGAGACAGTTCTTTAATTGAGGTCCCTCTTTCCAGATGTGTCGGGTGGACAGCTGAAGAGAACTATGACACAGAGTTAACATGCTTTATTTGCTATGTGGCTTACTTTGTGCCTTGATTATAAGACAAACTAGGGAAGACCCAATCTTGAATGTGTTGTAGTAACTTGGCAGAGTGCCAGAGCATAAAATAGGTGTTCAATCAAGAAGACATATATTTATCTAAATAGCTTTGCTCTCTCTCCCCCTTTGGACTCTTGTTTTCATTTTAACAAACTGGAAATTTGTTAAAATAGAGAATAAATGTGAAGCCAAGTGTCATGGCATAAGCCTATAAGTCCAGCACTCAGGAATCTGTGACAGGAACAATGAGTGCCATGAGTTTGTGGCTACCCTGAGGCAGATAGACATTTCAAACCTAGAATAAGCCAGAGGTGAGACTTTATTTTAATCTCAAAAAAGAAAACCAAACAGCACCGCCAACAAAAAAGTACATGGATAAGTGTGTGAATCAGTGATACACGTTATATAGAATTTTAAAGGTTTATTTTGCTGGACTACGCAATCATGACCCTCCCCCACACACATACACACACATACACACAACTGTGGCTGCTATTTCCTTAGCTGATCAGCTTGTCTTCACTTTACTTCTTTCCCGATGACATCTCTGCCCTCAGAGGTTCCACCCACTCCTACTGTTCAGTTCAAATGCCACTTCCTTGCTATGCTGGTCCGCAGGAATGTAGGGTCTCTCCTGTTTGGGTCTTTCTAGAAGCCCCTTTAGAAGGACAAAGATAATGTTCACTTTTGTCTTTGAAAGAATAAAAGGTAACTGTGAGTGTGTGGCACAGGAAGAGTGACACAGACACCTCGCTCTAGGATGACAGCATCATCTTGTCCAGCATCACCTGGGTCCTATGAATACTGCTCTGGGGTTTGTTCGCCTTGACCTGTTAAAATCCTGGTACAGCCCCCGCGGCATCATCTTGGATATGTATGCATACTCTCAGCTCCAGGGATGTTTAACTCTGCTCAGTATTTCCTCATCTTAAATTTTTTTACTCATGTTGTTTCCCCAACTTGTGGTAAAATTAGCAATGTAGAGATATGTGTTGTGTTCACTTGGAAATTTATGATTAGTATATTAAAGTGTTCATTTTTTTTGGAGAGGCCCTATAGTATTTTAACATTTAAATAATAAGATCATCAACAACTATTTCTGAGCACATGTTATGCTGGATGCAGATATTTGCATTCAACCTTACTTAATTTACTTTACAGCATTTGAGTTCCTATATAGTGATTTAATCTAACTTTACTGCTGAACAAATGGACCACATGAACCAGATCTTCTGGCCTCAATTTCACCTTCCTCTTGGGATCCCCTCACCAAATGTTCTGGAACTTCTGTTTGCTGCCAAATCGTGGTCCATTATCAGAAACTTATTCTTATCCGGCACATGGAGATGTGAGCTGATGACCCTCAGTGACTAGTGACTACAACTTGATTTGCAAGAACTGGGCAGGGAGAGTGGGTGTCCAACCCAGAACACTGACTTCCCCTGCAATATTCATCCATTTGAATGAAATGCAGGCAAGCCCATGGACAGCATCAGTGAAAGTGAAGATTTGCAGTGAAAAAAATCAGATGTCTGAAATATATTTCCATCCTTAGATTTTCTTGTTGATAATTTAGAGCCTCATTTAATCCTGCCTTTTAAAAGTCATTTCATTTCTCATGCATGATGGAAGTAGGGAAGAAGCAAGCTTTGTTTGGCAAATGTTTTAATTTAAATATATAAAAATAGAAATATAGCATGTGTACTCATCTCTAATATGCATGATCTATAAATAGTGGGGAAAAAACCTCTTGTTGCTATAGTAACTAGGAATTTCTTTGGGTATATCTATTTTTGGGCTGTATCGAGGTGCAGATGCAGCTTTCTAGTGGGTTTCCCTACTGTGCAGGTGCTCTACCAAAGTGCCCACAACTCCCACCTTGTTTCCTGCCGCTCAGAAGGGTGTGGGTGTTAGATGTGGCTTTGACATGTGTCATCGCTGAGCCAAGTACCTGGACTGTACCGCTGTGGTGGCCATAAATAGCGTAAAAACTTCCTTCTTCTGAGGCTGCTAGGATGTCCCCAGACTCTAAAGACTCTTAATGTCCACTGCTGCACTGTTAGGACCTTTGAGAAGTGATCAGGGCTGGGGCTAAGAGTAAGGCTCCAAGCTGGACGGTGGTGGCACACACCTTTAATCCCGGCACTCAGGAGGCAGAGGCAGGTGGATCTCTGTGAGTTCAAGGCCAGTCTTGTCTACAGAGTGAGTTCCAGGACATCCAGGCTACACAGAGAAACCCTGTCTCAAAAACCAACCAAAAAAAACCAAACAACAACAGCAACAGAATATTGCTCCAAGAGGACTGTGACTCTTGTAAGCGAGTTTCTTAGGACACATTGCTACTCTCCCCACTCTGCCTCCTCTCTTCCTGTTTCTTCTCCTCCACTCTTCCTTTCCCCTTCCTCTCCTTTTCTTCCCTTTCCCCTCTCCCTCTCCTTCTCTCCTCCCTCCCT
Source organism: Ondatra zibethicus (assembly GCA_004026605.1). NCBI lineage: Eukaryota > Metazoa > Chordata > Mammalia > Rodentia > Cricetidae > Ondatra > Ondatra zibethicus. The sequence goes on from PVIU01003966.1 coordinate 36,152, forward strand.
CTCACACAAATCTCTCCTCACAAGGTCTACCTTGGATGTCCTAGGCACTGTGAGAAACACGTCTGTCTTTAGTGAGTGGCCCACTCTCTGGTGTTCCGTCACAGTAGTACAACACAGAACGAGAGAAAGGCAATAACAAAGTGGAATAAAAATGTTTCATGGGGAAGGTTACTGTGAAGTGGCCTCTGCCCTGTGACATTCAGGAACAGTGAAAACAAAAGGCCAATTGAGAAACACTAAGGACAATTTGCTAGGAAGCCAACAACTTGGAGAGTCTCCTGTGGTATTATTTTTGTTCTTTTTCAGTAGAATTCCTGCCAAAGCTAACATCAGAAATGAAGTGATTTTTTTACCTACTCATGTTCTAGAATTTGCGGAGCCTTCTAGAATAGTCTGTGGAGGTATGTCTTTCTTCTAATGGACACTAGAAAGCTCCTTATGCCAGGCCTGCAGCCAGCCCTCAAGATGATGACCAGATCAGAGCTACTGGGTGAGGGATCCTACCTGGTTCCTTTTCTACTTCTGGTAGATTTTCCTGCAGGGAACTTACCTGTTCCTCCTAGCAGTTTCAAAGCAAAACTGTCTCAGAGGCTTTGTACCTTAAAGGATCCTGCCTGCAGCCAATGTGTTGATGCTGGGAAGTGTGTGTCCTGCCACTGTTCTCAGTGGGAAGTATTACACGCAGCACCGCCCCCTGCTGTGCCTGTGTACTGGAGGTGGGTTGGACAGAGAGGCCACTGTTCTCAGTGAGAAGTGGTTACATGCAACACTGCCTCCCTGCTGTGCCTGTGTGCTGGAGGTGGGTTGGTCAGAGCAGTCACTGTTCTCAGTGGGAAGTGGTTACATGCAACACTGCCCCCCTGTTGTGCCTGTGTGCTGGAGGTAGGTTGTCAGGGAAGGAGAAAAATCCCGGGGATTGCTACAGTACAGTCACGAGTACAAAGTACAACCCAATTCATTGGGCTAAGGAGCACCAGGGCAGGGCTCTCCTGATAGCACAGATTTACCAGATTACAGTTATTATTCAAAAATAGTAACTGTGAGGCCCCCAGGATGGCCCCTGCATAGCCGGGAAAGGAGGCCTGTGTCTGCTACAAACTCTCTTCCAGAGCTCAGGGTGGACCCAATGGCATCAGCTATCCCTTCTGCTGCAACTGCAGGTGCTTGGCACACCTGTGTTCCAGACACAGCTGTGTCCTGTTGACTTCCTCAACTCAGCCATTTTGCTCTCAGAATGGAGCCTCTGAGGCAGAAGCTGTTGTAACTTCCAGGGTGCAGCCTGTTAACAGCCAGAATTCCGTAGAACTCAGGGGTCACTGAGCACAGTCTGAATAGTCAAGCATTCTGTGCTCTTCCTATGGTCTTGTCTCACCGATAGACAGAAGACCCTACTTCCTGTACACAAACTATCCTCAGGTTGGCTTCCTTCCGCCATCTTCTAGTGAGTGTCCCTATGCTTTGCTTCTCTTCTTCCAGGCCACCTGCATGCTCCACTCCCGAGGCTGTCTCTGTGTCTCCTTTGTCCCACTTCATCCGTGGTCAGTGTGTCTAACATCCAACCAACTGCAAAGGACTTACTCCTAATGGAATACATTTCGGTATTTGAAGCACCTCACCAACCATGTATGTATTAGAGTTCTAGAATCACTGTGTCCAGCTGACAGATGGAGATGGTCCCTTAGAACAGAGATCAGAACAAAGAAAACACAGAAGAAAGAACCGAATTCTCAGTCTTTCACACAGCGTGCCATTGTGAGTGGTGGGGTCAGCTGACGTGGACTTCAGGCCTGTGCCCTCATGGTTCTCACCTTGTTATTGGTCTGGGGAGATGGGATAGGGGAGCCTGGGAGGGAGAAGCGTGAGGAAGCAGCATGAATGGAAGGGAGAAGCTTGGCCTTGAGCATCCTAGGGCATCTGCTAAGTGTCTCAGCTTAGCTGTGGCATCTGAGACCCAGCTGTAGTCGCTTGAAGGCTGGATTGTGCTGGCATGTACCAGCTCCTGAGGTGAGGCGCTGCTAGCAACCTTTCACTGCTGGTGGCACCTGAGAGACCACCCTAGTGGCTCCGACTTGGAGCTGGAGTCAGGTTACAGCCACTGCTATTCCAGAAATGGCTCTTACCCAGAATAGTGACAGTCCCCACATGCTTAATCTCATAGAATCTTCTCCCTAGGTCTCTGCCAGGTCATCTGTGTCCCCGACCCAGGTATGCAGTATTTGATGGCCTCTTCTCTTCTTCCTCCATTAGCTTATCCTGGTAGCATTCATATACAAGGACAACAGTCAGCAGAGACTGATGCTACCTAAGTGAGAGCTACAGTAACAAGGGAGCAACTAGGCGTTAACTCTGATCCAAGTTTCAGAGGCTAATGCACAGAAGAGTCATAGGTGCTGTGGGACCCCCAGGAAGTTTAAAAGATAACATGTCCACCCAATCAGAACCAGCAGGTTATTGTTGCAGTGTGGCGAGGCGTCCCTTAGACTCACAGGCGGATGGAGGAGATAGACGATTTCCCAGAGAAACAAGGACACCAGAACATGCTCTAACTGTGGCCTGTCAGGAAATGTGCTAGAGGGGACTATCAGAGCATTTCTTTGAGCATCCCCAAGTCGTGAGTCAAGGCAATGAAATGGAAAGCTGACTGTGTTGGCCAAGCCCAGGCTGTTCTGACTGGTTCTTCAGAGGACTGAATGCGTACATTGGTTCCATACGTGGCTGACTGTTGCTCCCTGGCGCATCATTTCCTGCTGACATCCTATTAGAGCTGCCCCTCCCCCACTCATCCCTATCCTGCCTTAAGAGCCTGTCATTGTTGGTTTCAGGGCTTTGCACCTTCCATTCCCCCATAGGCTGGTTCTACCATCCCCAGGAATGGTTCTGTCTTCTCAGGAAGAGTTCCAGTCTTCACTCTTAAGGGGTTGCACCTTCCCTCACCATTGCAAGTTCACCCTGAAGGGGTTGTGCCTTTCCTCACACTTGCAATACAGAGGCTCCACACCCTTCATATGGTACTGTGTTCCTCCTATACCCTCCTCCCACATTTTCCCCGTGTTTGTCTCAAGGAAATACCTAGAGCTGAGAGGATTCTTCTCTCTCTTTTTTTTTTTTTTCGCCTGCCTATCTGCATTAGGGATGCTCCCTGGGTTGGCTCTGTTTGAATGTCTAACAGACATTTTAAGTTTAATTTGTCCACAGTTAGAATCCAGATTGCCTAAACCCTGACAATCAAAGCATGTTCTCACAATCTCCTACCTAAATGTTTTGCAGCTCTAAATCCCACTGGCCTTTCCTCTTCTGGGAAAAGATTAAGAGCTCTTCATAAATAAACGGGAAGAAATAGCCAAAAAGTAAACAATGTATCTATTCTTTTGTCTAGCAATAAAGACACAGAAGGAAAATGAACAGGTTCAGTTGAGCTTATGAGCCACTTTTGCTATAAAATGAATGTTCTAGACCAGTGGTTCTCAACTTTCCTAAGGCTGTGACCCTTTAATACAGTTCCTCATTTTGTGGTGACGCCCAATCATAAAATTATTTTCCTTGCTACTTCATAACTGTAATTTTGCTGTTATGAACTGTCATGTAAATATCTATGTTTTCTGATGGCCTTCGGTGACCGCTGAGAAAGGGTCATTTGACTCTCAAAGGAGTTGTGACTCATAGGTTAGGAACCACTGCTCTAGAAGGTATTTCAGTGTGATAGAAGGGAAATCTGGTGTCTGTGTTGCATGAAATACACATAATCATACATTTAGGGATAAGGAGGTGGTTCCATGGTACATTCAGATGTGGGGTTCCTAGGGACCCACAGCTAAAATGTTGTGCTTAGTGAGGCTTGATTCTTCCACTTGCAAGTGTATGCTGGTCTGTAAGGTGACCTCATCAGGTAGCAGAAGGTACACTTTGAAAGGTACTTTTGATTCCTCTTATTCATTGGGAAGAGAACTTCTTTGTCTTTTTATTGAAAAGGCAATATTCTTCACAGAATTAATTTCCTGGTCCTGATAAAAAGCTCTATTTCTAGCAACTTGAGCTAGCATCTCAATTTGAAACCATTTAACCTTGCTGGGATTGGTGTTGGTAGGCGGCAAGAGAGTGAGCATCCTGGAAGGGCTAATGTGCAATGAGGGAGCTGTGATTTCAGCACTGAGAAACACTACTGCTTCTGGCTTTTTGTTTTTGTTTTTTCCTTATTTTTTGGTTGGATGTTATAACTATAATTAGAAACTGTGAAATAGGAATCGTGCCTGAGAAACTTAATTTCCAAAGGAATGAATGTTCTTGCAGAGAAAGACCAATAGTGCTGAGTTTTTTAACTTTTCTATTTTTTAATTTCTTTGGTAAGTTTGTTTCTTCTGAGTAATGATCCTTTCCTTATGATTAATAAAGCCAAAAAGATCTTTGTAACTATGCAAAGCAACTAAAGGATTTTTATATAACATATTTATATGGATGATATTTTTATAAGCATTTTTAAAGCTCTCCGGAAATAGAAAAAAAGTAAGAATATTGAGACAGCAAAAGAGGAGAAAGAAGTGGGATGGGGGTTGGGAGGGAGATGAAGAGAGGTTTGAAGGCAGATGGAAAGAGGAAAGGGAGGGAGGGAGGGAGCCTAAAGCCAGCTCCTGTCCTCTGTCTTACAGTGCCTGTGCCATTAGAACAAGGCTGTGGGGACTGATCTCTTCAGAGCTTGAGGCAAGGCTTCCCTGTGGCTCATGAACATGTTAAAATGTGCCAGTGCCAACATTGCTCAACCATAAGCCAAAATGTAGCCACTAGAGCCAGGTTTTTCCTGGGGACAGAAATTGGTAAACTGACTAAAACTGCCTTTGCCAGGGATTCTCACCCTGTGAAAGAAGGGAGTAGGTGTAGTGTGCTTCTGGGTGTCACCTAAGGGAGGCAAAGCAGAGCAGTTGAAGGACAGTGCCTACCGCCCAGTGTCTATGTTGATTATTGAGTAAGGAGGCTGGCTGTGTTTGCCCAGCAGGGAAGCCTCTGACAGAGGTCTGGGTCCTATGAGATTCCTCATCTGTCTCATAGAAGTCCTCGTACAGGGTCAGGTCCTTGAAGGTATGGATGCAGGGAGCAGGAAGAGATGTTCTGAAGAAACCTGGCCCTGGAGAGTAGCAACATTTAGAACACAGAAAGCAGAGACTGATGGGATGGGTCCAGGGTGGACCCAGCATACATGGAGGGACCAGGAAGAAGTCCTAGGCAGCACTACTGTGAGACAGAAAGCAATGGTGGGTTGCTATCTATCAATCAATCAATCTGTAATGATCTGTTCTGTCCCTTTTAGAGACAAGCCCTGCCCCCCCCCCATCTGCTGAAGCAGGCAGATCTTCCTTCCTGCTTGCAGCCTGAGTCTCTTCCTTTGCTAAATAGTAGCTTCACAACTAGACAAGGTCTTTCTCCCACAGTGTGTGGTGGCACACCAGTGGGACCTGTCACTTCAGGATGCTCCTGGACGGGTTCCTTCTGATGCAAGGAATCAATGCTTTTCTCTGGGTCCAACTGTCTCACACATGATAGGACGTGGAACTCATTTCCAACTGCCATTCATGTCCTAATAGTTCCTTTGAATCCTCTGCCATCTTATGAGTCTTTCAGGGTGTGACAGTGTTCCCCATATGATGTCTTTGCTCCCCTAGTACACTTTAAACTGTGGGACACATGGGTAGGAGTCAGATAAACGGAGATCAGAAAACTCATAGACTCAATAAGCTTACATTTAGAATAAGACCACTAAATGTCGAAGTTGCTTTCATAATTAGATTCAGCTAATTTTCACTTATCATCATGAAGCTATCTGTTTTAAATATACAGGGAGATTCACGCTTTCTTGTCTCCCTAATCCTCAGTGTGACTTAGACTTCAGATGACAGGCCTGATGTTGCTATTTAAAACAGACATCGAGGATTTAAGAAAAACCCATCTCAAGATTTGTTTAAGAGTGTGTGCGGATTAATGGGTAGTTTAATCATGAGAACTCTTTTTTCATGGGGTACTTATTTTATCAGTTTGAGATAGTATGGAAAATCTGGATTTTCTGCAATTTCTGAATTGAAAACAGGCTCTCGTCTCATCCAACACCTCCCTACCACAGTTTCCCCTCCCTCTGCTCCGTCCAGCGTCCCATAGCACTTCCGCTCTCCCCCAGGTACTCTCCCCCTTCTTTGTTTCCCTTCAGAACAGAGCAGGCCTCCAGCAGACAACAACCAAACAGGATACAAATTGGCTTTTAAAATCGTTTCCCTTTAATTTATCTATCTTACTTCTAACTTCAAATGCACGTATTTGCTGAGAATGGCTTTTCTTGAGAGCAAAGAGGTCTGTTTCCAATGTCACCTGGGCCCCGCACCACCATGATGCAGAGCCAGCCTATCAGTGTCCTGTACAAAGATCTGGTCAGCTGTAGCTTCTCCTCTCACTCTGCCTTCTGTGAAATTCCCTGGCAGAGTCACAGCGTATCAGCATCAACCTTTTGCCCCTTCTGTTCCTTTGGGATGGTTTTCCAAGGAGATGAGAAAGGCATTGCCTTTATTTCTCTGGAGATCCTGGTGTGAACTTTGTGTTTCCAATGCACAAATCACACCCTGGGCTCTGGGAGAAGGGTACTGGGATTGTGTCCAAACATCCAGCCTCCACCTCCATTTGCCAAACAACAGTCCATCTATGCTGCTGGGATGCCAGGATGCTGAGATAACTTCCGATAGAAGTTGGGGATCTCTGAAAGCCTGGTAATACCTGCACCTCAGTGTCTACACCACACACAGGGTTCAGAGGGAGATCTCATTTTGAATTCTGAGCACCTTGGCTCACTGCAGCTTTCCAATACCCAGAAAAGAAATGTCCTAGTGCAATCAGGAAAAATGTAGGCCTGCTTGGATGTCTGACTCTTCAGACCACATGCCGTGTCTGAACAAGCACCCTGATTTCATGTAAATAAACGGTTTAATGGGCTTTATTTTACTTCGTATCATAAATAGAAAGAGATTCAGAAAGCAAAGGAAGACAGCGGGAGATGTAGGTTCCCTGAAAAATACAGTGTCAGGACCCCAGGAGGGCCTGCTCAGCCCTGCGGAGAAATGACAAAGGAAATGGCAAAAGCAAACTGAGGAAACTCTTGGATCGCTTGGGGGCAGGGGAAGAAAGTTGGAAATATGACAGCTTTATTTAAAAAAAAAACGGTGTGGATAAATTACTGCATTCATTTAAATTCTTGTCAAATGGAAGCTAGAAATAGGCTAGAAAGATGCTTCCAGAGAATGCTTTGTTCCCATTAGGCATTGACAGTCCTCTTAAGGAGTCCTATAGACTACCTGATGCCCTATGACTTTTTGCCTGACATTCGAGCCAATCACAGAGCTATCAAGACAACCAATGGGGGTCCTCCTTCCTAAGTTGCTCTTTACTCTGCAGGAAGGTGAACTTTGTAGGTGGCTTGGTCCAGGAGCCATGTGACAATGCTGGAAACCTTGGAGATGCTGTGGGAGATGCTGTGGGAGATACTGTGGGAGATGTCTGAAAATATTGAGATATGGACTCAGGTGCTCAGGTTCTTTCATTATTTCCTCTTCATTTTAAAATGGATCTGTAACTTTTTACTCTAATTTCTCCAACATCTAGCACTTATGATAATTATTCTGGGGAATCATATATCCTTGTCTCAGAAGCGGCTTCCTGTGTTTGCGACCTCTTTCTCCCCAGACCCCTCTCCATGTGCCCACACATACGGGGCCCCATGAATAATCAGGCTTACATAGCTTTGCCCAAGAATCCTTACACATTTTCTGAAGCAATTGATGGGATGCTAAAGACACTGTGTCCTTTCTCATTAGAATTCTTCAGTATTCCTTAAGAATAAGGATATGATTTTCTACAATCACAAATAAAACGAACTATCCTGAAAGCTGTGAAGACATTCCACAGAGACATTTGTACCCCTCCCTTCAAGGACTATCCTCTTGAGACAAGGCACACAAAAGAATTGGAATTTTCCCAGCAGATTCATGCTGGGGCCTGCTTCAGGTGATACCACAGCTGAGACAGTGATGGGCGGAACCACACCTTGGCCAGAGCAGCTTAGCTATGCATACATACCCCTTGCTCTCTCTTTAAACCTAAACCTCAGGTCAGAACCTCCGCCATCTAAAGCAGCAGTTGTCTAAGTAAAAAACACACAGATGTTTACATAACAGTTCCTAACAGGAGCAAACTTACAGTTATGAAGTAGCAAGGAAAATAATTTTATTGCTGGAGATCACCAGAACATGAGGAACTGTGTTAAAAGATCACAGCATTAGGAAAGTTGAGAACCACTGATTTCAAGAGTCCACAGGAATTCCATACCGGGAGAAGGGGAGACCCTTCCTGCAGACCTAGGAGGAAGCTTTCTCCCAGGATGAGAGGTCCCATAGTTCTGAAAACTTGTCAGGCCTCTTTCAGGACACACTCGAGTCAAAAATAAAAATTGCCAGTGATGGTTCCACACATCTCTTGTCTTCTATTAAAGCTAAACCTTATGTCAGGACCCCAGAGACAGACATGGCAGAACTGGGGATGGGGTGGGGGATTACTAGACTTTTGTCTGACCCTCTTCCCCATATGGCCATATTAAGTCTTTCTCTTCCTCTATCTGTCTCTGCAATTGGTGGATTGAGTGTATATGGGTGTTTGTACCCAGCTTGCTGAGGCTGCCAGAGCTCAGGATTTGATCCCAAGTCTCCCAGAACATCGTAACCTCTGGAGCTTCCCTGATTCTCTTGCACAACTTAATGAGAGATCATCTTCTGCTTTTACCTCAGCTCTGAGTTACATTGACTGAAGGACTCTGATTAATGTTAGCAGAAAAGTATATTTGTATGTAACCCTGAAGGCGTGGCTGCACATGTGGCTACTGAGCCATCATTGGTTCTAGGTTGTGTCAAGTAGCAGCAGTGGGATGTATGCATGGTGGTGATGCTGCTTCCTCATCTATTTCTTGTATGTCTATCATCTATCTATGATCTGTTTATCAGTCTATCTGTCATCTATCTATCTATCTATCTATCTATCTATCTATCTATCTATCTATCTATCATCTAGCTAGCTATCATCTATCTATCTATCATCCATCTATCATTAATCATCTATCTTGTATTTATTATATATATGTATATCATCTCTCTTCTACTATCTACTTACTATTAACCATCTACCTAAATATTATTTATCTATCATCTATCTATCTTTCTATCAATCAATCTATCATATATCTATTTTATCATCCATTTTGATTTCTACCTATCATTTATCATTTACTTATCTTCAATTACTAGCTGTTTGCCCTCTATCATCAACCATCTACCTATTTTTCAGTGTTACTCCTATAAATATTGGTCGATTAGATTGTAAGTCCACCTTAATCCTGTGGGTTAAATCCTCATCTTCCATAGTATTCCAATTCCTAGCAGAAATATATTTTAAAAAATGAACAAAGCCACCCACGTTATTGTCATGATACTCTTTACTGAGGATACTGGAGACAGTCTCGAACAAGCAATGCAAAATACTTGATTTTAGAATTATCCACCTGTATGGCTATGATGAGCCAGACAACCAGAATCCTCAGAGTATAGCTGTGTTTGTTCAGCACAGAGCCCACATTCCTGGATCACCTGCACTGTTTTGATAGAGATTGGAGCTTCCCTCGCTAAATCTCTCTGCTGCTTCCAAATTCTGGAAGATCCCACCACTATTAGATTTTCTTTCCATGGATTTTTCTTTTAACATCTTGTAGATGAATTCTGTTAATATATTTTTCTCAGTTTTGAACTTGAGGGTTTGGGGTGTCATGTGTAGCATTGTTGTTGATGATGTGATTGGCACATATTTCCTCCTATATATATAAACTTTACACACACACACACACGCTCTTTGACTGGTTCACTCAGAATATTTTGTACATTTTGAGATGAGCTATGTTTCCTATTTTCCTTTCATGGATTGTCTTTGGGCACTCACACTTCTCTTTGGCTTAGGTTTTGGTTTTTCTGTGGATTTATTGTTGTAATTTTACATACAAGAATGTTATTCATTTGGGCTCAGTTTATCTACAAGCTTGTTTCTGGTGATGTTTAGCTGGGGACAGGTATCACACATTCCCAGGTTTTTCATACTAACCAGCCATCCCACTGTCATTGTTCTATGTCACACCTGCCTAATAGGCAAATCCCCTTACTCTTTGTAGACACAGACTAAAGTTTGGTCTAGTTGTTACTTTTCTCCCTAGTGAGCTTCGGATGGATCATGAACTTGAAGTCAGTCAATCCATTGTAATGTTGAGTGATGTTCCTCGGGGCTCTTTACATGCTGGGGTTGGTGGTACAAACTGCAGTATTTCTTCTTATGAAAACTAGAGAATAGTTCATCAAAGGGGCTCATTTTCAACATTAAAATGAATGAAGAAAAGTAGAACAGTCCCAAGTCAGCCACGGGCTCTATCAGAGAAAGCAGATGTAATTAAAGTCCAATTTAAAGATGATTGATCCTAAGTTGCATTTTTTTGCTTTTTTCCTCTGGTATTTAAACAGACCTAAAGCTTATTATAGTTTTGTTTCATTAAATGATTCAACAGCCTTGGTTTTAGCTATATGTTATTTTTCTGAATAATTACATGAGGGTTGATTGTTTTAGCTCTGAATTTTCTTCATTACCACGTGGACATTTTTCTCCTGTTTTTAGTTGAATGAAGAATTGTCACAAAGAAAGCATTCTTTCTGTCTTTATCGGCAGCCTTTCCACTGAGATTATAACTCTAATAACTCAATTGAAATTCATATTCAATTATTTAAATGGTTCTTATTCTCTTATGCCTAATTCTCTGCTTATAATAGCCTTCTTTTCCTATAGATTTTAAATAATTATAGGGTTTTTTTTCCCCAGCATCTGAGGGCCTTTAGGCTTTCTGCTAATCTTATACCCAGAGCCCTTTCAAACACACATTTTATAACACTCCTTGTCCATCTGGCACCAGTTGGTTTGAGAGAGTCAAAAACACACAAGAAATCTGCCTTTGTCTTTGCAGAAGTCCTGATAGTTCAGCTTCATGGCTTCTCAGATCCTGTGCAGTGTGTGCTGTACCCACCATGCTGGCAAGCAGGGGCCGGGGGAAGGATGAATTCCTAGAGAGTGGTTTTACTCTGATGGAAGCAAGCTGAGAGAGAATCATTCAGGCCTCTTTCCTACTGGATGGGTCATTTTTCTTGGGCCTTCTTCTGTAAAATTGACACTGTTCCATGATGTTGAGTTCCATGCCTTGAGTTATCCCAAGGTGTCATCAAACACCAACACAAGCTTTTGTTCCAGGACTGGGAGCAGCTTGAATCTAAGCCTGACTTCATACCAGCTTAACTTTTCAAGGATGTGATCGATCAGGACACTGAGCAGTGATTGGTGGGAAGTGGGGGAGGGTGCGGTGGTAGTGGGAGGTTTGATTCACTCTTCTCGCCTTTTGTTATCTGCTAACCAAACCAAGTTAACTTGACCATGATTGTGTTGAAAACTAAAGTGGGGAAGGTGATGAGCAGTCACAGAATTTGACTACTTTTACCTCAATTAAACAACATTTTTCCCTTTGCTGACTTTCTCACGTTCTTATCCGTGTCCTCAACTGATATCCTTGCTTCCTTGGTCTGCTCATTGACCTCTGAATTCATTGTTCATTTTTATGAACAGATTTTTATATCCTTTGGCATTTTAATCATTCCAGTATCATGGCATTCAACAATGGAAGGCTTGGGATATGTGTTGTCTTCCTTGTTGTGTTGCTTGTTTCTGTGTTGTGATTGGTGCACCTGTTGCTATGGACACATCTTCCAGTTTCATGGCATGAACTCCTTAGTGAGAAGCTCTTGTTTAAGAGCTCAATCTCTAGTATCATTCAGAGAGGATAACACAAATCCCTGGGCCAGCAATACCACCCAAGCAAGGAAGATTTTGAAATACACATTATACCACCAATGAGCATAGAGCTAAAAATAAATGGGATAAATAGTTCAGTCTTTTAAAAAAATTAGTTTCCAATTCAAGAGGATGCCCAGCTGCAATTCCCTAAGGTTTATAGAGTGATTGCTAGCCAACCACAGGGAGGAGTCATTGTATCACCAGGTGCCCAGAGTGAACTTGAAACTTTGCTGGAACTATGGGTTGTCTGGTTGAGGACTGTTGAACTGTTCTCACTCTACCTTCCTGGAAGTCCTTTAGAAATGGGATTCCCCCCCCCGCACAAAAAACAAAGCAGCCTACAGTTCACAATCCCAGAGAACCTAGACAACAAAGAGGACCCTGAGAGAGACACACATGGATCTAATCTACATGGGAAGCAGAAACATGGGAAGTAGAAAAAGACAAGATCTCCTGAGTAAATTGGGAGCCATGAGAGAGGGTAGGAGGGGAGAGGAGAGGAAGGGAGGGAAGCAGAAAAAAATATATATAGCTCAATAAAAATAATTTAAAAATGGAGAAAAGAAATGGAACTTCCACTTCACCTGCCCTCTGGAAAGCCCACAGCTAGAATCCTGTTTCTTGCCCCCTCCTGTTGGGTCACCACATTTGCTTTCTCACTTTCGTTGTCCCATTGCCTCCCTTGGTATTTGGGACTCATTTACCAGCCTCCTCCCTTTGGATTACGAAGAAGCCACTTTGACTCCACCGTCTTAGGCCAGAAGTCCCTGCATTAAGTCCTGCTTCCCTTTCTCCTTTCGTATAATTTCTTCAGGCACAATGTCCACAGATCTTGATGTTGTACATTGCTCAAACCACCAAACAGTTGTAAGTCTCCCAGCAAAGCTTTGATGACTATTTCTCTCAGGAAGACAAGTCTAATCAAAGCACTATAAGCCTGTATATACTATGTATTATTTTCTTGTATGTGCGCTCATCCTGTTTTTCCAAAAATTACTTTTTAAAGTCCTACAAGGCACTGATGTTAATATAAATTGAATCACTGCATGTAAATTGAATTTTATTCTGTCTACTAGGGGAAGTGTACATTGGAAGCATGATGATAAATTATTTATTCCTACTTCGAGGAGACCAAAATAAAAATGTATCCTCTATCAGTCTGGCAAAATTGGAATGTCAAATTTTCACTTATAACTATGGCTACTGACTGAATAATTTTATAAAAAATGTATTAATTTTAACATTTTATATTCTTAAGTGCTTGTAAAGACAACCCTGTTTGGGGTGAGAATTTTGTTGATACCTGAGAGTGATTGAAAAGATTTGCTATTTCAGACTTTTTCATGCTCCGTGTATATATAATAACTAATCATTTCTTTATTTTACATGTTAATTTTTTCATACAGATTTAAATATGTGCAAACTCTAATGAAAAGTTTGCTTGTTTATTTATTGTCATAAAAATACCCTTATTTATTTGTTCCAGTAGCAATTTGTATGTTAAAAGAAAAAAATACATATTAGTATCCATGGCCTTTCAGAACTTTTATACAATAGAACAGACTGGCAGTGTTTACAATGGATTTCCAGCTTTCCCAATGTCAGCAGCACCTCCACTGCCCTGGAAAGAGTCCAGACCAGCCCACAGGAGGTGCCAGGGAAGAGTAAGGCTGCCTCAAGAAGCCCAAGAGCATCTGAGTGACAAGGGACCGCAGCCATGTAAGTGGCCCGCATTTCACCAGCAGAGCCTGTCCGCTAGGGCTGACTCTCGCACGGAGAAGAAATATGAATGTGGTTTATTATGAGGGAATAGATGGAACATGAAAACATTTTTTTTTAATCTGCTGAACAGCAGGCAGAGCTATGGGTGCTTTTTAGACGCAGAATTATAATTGTCATTTTCCCTCTAATAGCTCTCAGATTCACATTAGAACCCAGGATCTGGGAGGTGAGGAAGTTTCCTTGAAGTGAGACAAACGGTAGGTGTTGCTTGTGGGGTTTGCAATATTGACTGTTGACTGCAAGAGATAAATGCTGGGGAACAGGCATGAATGCACCCTGACATGTAAGTGAGAAAAATCACATTTTTAAAACTAAATTGTTCTAAATTAAGACGAATATAAGTTGTGAAAATCTTCATAAAAGTTGTAAAAAGTCATTGCTCTGAAAGTGAAAAAATCATTTAAGGAGAGCCACCTGTTCCTTGAGCTGTGCTTTTCCAGTCTCTTAGACAAGGGGTAAAACTCGGCTGTATTATTCTCCTGTCTCAACAGTTGCTGCAATTTATGAGCCAAGCTCAGGATGCGCGATGTCCCTTGGTTATCATCCTTAAGAACATGCTTGTAGGTTTCTTTCAGAGAGTAGTCCCATGGAAACTCGATCTCTCACTATTTCACCCCACTCTGCTTTCATGTCATTAGACATTTGTGAGGAACGGTGACTCAGTCTTCACCGATCTAAGAGACTTTTTGGGTGATGAGTGAGTCCAATGGCTGCCCTCACAGCCTAAGCATCATCCATCATCCAGTAACTGCTCCGCAAGGCTTGGTTTGGAATCAGAAACACAAACCACCCCTGAGGAGGACGCTTCTCACTCTTTCTTCTGGGATCTCATCCTTCTCTATCTATTCTGCTAATGCCAAGAACTGGGTTGCTCTCTCTCCCTAAGGCTGAGTCCTTTCTCATATCATTTCCAGCATGGACTTATCCCTCTGTAATCTGCCCTTTCTCTTCCTCTTCAAGCGTCCCTGTGGCAGTGTTGTATGACCCAAAGCCTCCTGCCCTCTACTTTCTAGGTCTGACTCCTGCTTTCTGAGCAGCCTGTGGATGCTCCATTACCTCTTATGACCATCAGGTTAACAGCTGCCTTAGTCTCTAGGTGTTTGGGGTGTCTGTGCCACACCTTTGGTTTCTGTCTTCCCCTGAGAAAGCGCCCTTCATCTCAGACCTCTGATTTTCTCTGCTGGTCCCTGGTTTCCTTGCACAGAGATTCGCAGTGCCCTGTCTCTAGAAGCATGGTGTTGACTGCCCATCTGAAATACTAGCGTTTCCAAGCACCACCTGCATTTTTGTAATCGTGACTCAGATTTGCTTTACATTTTTGGATAAAAGCTTCTCATGGTGAGGAAGGGGGAACAGCAGTGAACTATAATAATGTCACGGTGAGTTGGCTGACATGAGGTCACACTGAAATGGCTTAAGCAGTCAAGTTAGTGAAGGGGGTTCCCCCATGCGGACCGCCGCAGTCACACTGCACACCACACTGTCATAGCTCGGTGTAGGGATGAGAACTGATTACAAAGAACATTTACTAAGAAGATATTTTTCTCAGGAGACAAGAACACAGAAAATTAAACCCATAGTTAATTTCAAATGATTTTATTGAAAAATGTTTCCTAGGGCTTGATGTTTATAGTCTTCTTTTAGTAACCGCAGTGACATTTTTCAATCTAGTGTCCCTGTTACAAAGAGCAGCACAAATAATAAAGATGATGTCCAGCAGTTGACGCTACTGTGACTTGATTAGCATGATGTAAGCTAATGAGGAAAATGCCAGAATAATGGGGATGGAGCTGCCTATCAAAATCCGACCACACAAAATTCTGTGAAATTATATTAAGTAATGAAGATAAGTACTAATATTAAAAGATATCACTTGCTCACTCAGAATCTTTAAGATAAAATATACTGTGTATCCAATATAGCGACCATGGGGATCCTATTTAAAATTTTATACATTATTAGTGTGTGTATCTGAGTGCATGGCATGTGTTCATGATGTGGAGGGTACCCATATCAAGGGGTATGTGTGTGTGTGTGTGTGTGTGTGTATGCACATGTGTATGCACGCATGCATGTGTGTGTGCGTGTAGGTCAGGGGAGAACTTTGTAGAATCAATCCTCTTTCCATCTTCATGTGGGGTCTGTGGGATGAAACTCACATCATCAGGTTTGCATGAGTTCATTTACCTGTCCAATTATCTTGCCCGCCCCAGACCACACAAATTCCTAAAAACTAAATTAAATTTTGCCTGGGCTGGTTCTTCAATTTGAACCTTATGGATGAAACTCAAAGACGCGAACTGTCTTCCCATGGCCAGGGTATGTGGAGCATTCTTAGGAAAACTGTCTCTAGGAGCCAGTCCATTCCTGCTCCCTTATTCTGACAGATGGCAGAAGTGAGTCCTTGTGACTGCATCTTCTGAGCCAAGTCTGCCTGGCATGGGCAGAACAAACACTATCAGATGACAAAGCTCTGAGATCTCATTTATCTGGTGGGAGACACTGAGTGAACCCAGCGAGAGAGGATGGCGTGGTCACGACAGCAGAGCGGGTGGCGGGAAGTAGGTTAACACTTGCTGGCGCTCGGTCTCCTATCATGTACCAAGTCGTGTTAAAACCAAGTTCATGATAATGAGAAATATCTTACACTTGTTATTAAAGTTTAAATATGCACGTGTGCCTGAAACCTATGCATACATGGCATCCTAAGCCTGGAGTCTGCCCACTATCCTGCCTCTTCCTTTTGCCCTTTTTAAAAACAAGAAATCCTCAAAATTAAGGAAAACATGGATCTACATTAACAAAACTTCCAACCCAGGCAGGTTTGCATCAAACATGGAACTTCTTCGTGGTCTGTACTGTGGGCTCTTGTGCTGCTCAGTCGTATGTAACACTCCCTAGACCACCATACATGCTGTGATGTGAAAGGAAAACTAGAGAGCCCGGGGAGCCACAGCCTGCTAGACCTAGGAGGGGCCCTCTGCCAAGAGGCCATTTTCAACCCATTGCAGAGACGGTTGAAAGCAAAGACTCCTCAGTTCTTCCTCTTTCCATTAGGAGACTCAAGATTGACAACCGGGCTGTTGGAGGGACCGGACACCAGCTAATGTACAATACTGGGACACGAGCTAGTACTGAAGACAGAGCTTGTGAGATTTAGAGCCACACCTGTGGACTTCCCTCTAGGGGTTCACAGCCCGACTATAATTCTAGGACACAAACTTGTCTTTAAATGTCACTAATAATTGTACATGTGAGCCTTGAGTGATGGCTTTAAATGTCACACCAAAATGGAGGCAGAGTGCAAGGTCAAAGACACACAGGCAGGAAAAAGATTTACCTTAATCCAAAGGGAAAAAATTGTCAAGATTTTACACTTTTTAAAAATAGAGCCACACTGGAGGACTTGGGCAATGGAAAGTGATGGCGCCATCAGAGGGGGCAGCAGGATGGCGAAGAAGGAACGTTTTCGTGACCACAAAACGTGCCATAGATTAACTGCGTACTATTGAATGTTTTCTTTGAATTCTCAGTGGGTGTTCTTTCTCTCCTTTAAAAACAAAACAAAACAAAGAACCATGGTGTCCAATTTGCGTTGGCTGCCTGCTCGTGATTGTGATGACTGTTCTGGAGTGTGGCCGGTATACCCAGCATCACTGCATTGAGGACATCTGAATTTTCTTCTCCCAACATTTATAAATTACAAACACCTTCTTGATTAGGGCTGGGACTATGTGCCCACCTGTCCCCTCCATGATGGGATTTTTGTCTGGCTTGAGCTCGCGCAGATCTGTCATAGTATCTGAGTTCACGTTGCTTTCTGTACATGGAAAAACTGTTTCCTCGAAGCCATTTACTGCCCCTGGCTCTGATAATCTTTCTGCCTCTCCTTCTCCATGGATCTCTGAGCCTTGAGGGGAGTGTTGTGATATAGACATCCTATTTAGGGCTGAGGATGTCAAAGTTTATTATGTTGTGAACATTGTAGGGTTGCGGGTCTCCGTGTTAACTAATATCAGCTACTGGAAAAAGCTTTTGTGGTGAATGCTGAGCAATGAACTTACCTAAGAGTATAGCAATAGGTCATTAGGAATCATTTTCTTGCTTTGTTCATTTAGTAGACTAGGCTTTCCCTAGGGCCTTTGACCTAGCTAGTCCCAAGTTCTTAGCTTCCTTCACAGTGTCAGGTGCAGGTTTCATCTGGTGGATCAGGCTTAAATCCAATAAAATAAAAAGGAGAGTTTGCTTGCTCCCACAACATTTGTGCTGCTCCTGAACCATGGGCAGATTATCCCTACAGTTTCCACAGCTCACAGCTGGTGAGACTGATTCTGGTTTTCCTTGTCCAGTTGATGTACATCACCTGCCAGCACTGTGAATGTTAACTCGAATGGGTGAAGATTCTAGCTGAGTCCCCGGGAGATTTCTCTGTATTCTGTGTCATTGGTGTGCGGTATCAAAGCAATAGGGCCTTACTGTTGAGTTCTGGAGGGTAACCAATAGCATTGGCAAGAATCTGTAATGTTTAGAGGGTTTATGGGACCCTCTGGGCAAAAACTTAAAAAGATAATTCCCATTTCTGACACTGGAGGTTTCATTTAGTAACATGAAGGCGTAAGTCACAAAACAATCCCACACCAGTTTGGAATTATAATTAATAAAAGGGTTATTTATTTAAAGGGAAAAACTTACAGATCACAGTCCTAGACAACAGCCCTCTGTGCGACCAGGGAAGGAGTTAGTATCCGGAAGCAAGGGCTACTGCTGCTTTTTAAAGTGAAAGAGACCACACCCAAGTGGGCTGGTTTCATAAAGGCTATTGGCTGAAGGAGCGGAAGGAGCTCCCGCAGCAATAACATATGATATCTGGTTGGGCCATTGTACTTCCATTAGGTGACTCTATTTGTGTGTGTGTGTGTGTGTGTGTGTGTGTATGTGTGTGTGTGTGTGTGTGTGTGTATACATACACACATACTTTATGAAGTTTCTACAGTATTAGGTTTCCATATGACTGTCAAAGGGATTTAACTCTCCCCATGTTTTCTTCTCTACCTTGCCGTCCTGTTACTCAAAGATTCTGTGGTCTAGATGATGGAAAGCAATTTTGCTTACTATTCAAAGGCTAACCTGCTATTAGTTTGCCCACTCCACAGGTGACATCTGTTTATGATTAATCAGATAACAGCGGGGACTTACCACAGCTCAGGTTATGACACTGTGGAGGAAGGAAGCCTTGGTTCTAATAGTGTCAGTAGACTCATGTCTCATATCAATGGCAAAAGAAATGCAATTCATGAAACAACAATTGCCAGGCACAGAAGCAATAAAGCGTACCAGTGCATATTGTGCCAATGCTTCCTTCAGGAATTTTACCTACACTTTCAGGCTTGCTCACTAGTTAGTGCTTTTCTATGAGGAGCTGTCACCTCACCCAAGCTACAACCAGAAGGGCTTCTTGGAATGTTACCCTAGGACAATCCCCAAGGGCCATTTGAGTTCAGCAGTGCTCTGTGAATGGCAGGGGAGTGGCTGAGTTGGGCTTTCCTCCACAGACTGTGTCATCTCTTCCATGGCCTCTAGGAAGGTCAGTTCCTAGAGAAGCCACCATGCCTGACTGTCATCAATATGAGAAGGAGAGATCAGCTATTCCCTCCCCACAAAGGGCAGAGAAGAATGGGCAAGCGCTGTCTTATCATGAACTCTAACTCTGGTTCTCAGATGTTTGGTGGTTTAATTTGAAATCCAGGTTGTGAAGCTGAAAACTGTCCTACAGGGGCTGAAATGTCTGAAGATAGCTTTGCATTCTTAAGGAATTTAATGTGTAGAAGAATACCAATTATTTTGTGTGTGTATATTTATGTATATGTGCATATCTGTATGGATATGTCTGTGAGAAGGTCAGAGGTCTACATTCAGTATGTTTTCAATCATGCCCCACCTGATTTTAATGAATGAATGAATGAATTTTTGAGGCAGTTTCTCTCGTTATAACTGGAATTCATAAGCTTCAGAGACCCTGCAATCTCTGTCCCCTCAATGCTGGATTACAGGCATATTCCATCGCAGCCATGTTTTTTATACAAATACAGTCTTTCTGTTTGTGTCAAACACTTATAGATTGAGCCATCTTCGCAGCCCAAAGTACCAGGTTCTTTAAGAATGGCTTCTGCTCATTCTGCTGTTGACATTGTCATAAACACGTGTACTTGCTTACATCCTTTTGGCCTGGTTATTTCCTTGCCTTATGTGATGTGTTTGGGTGCTTTGATCTTTTGTATTTAAAACATCTGTCAACATAATCTGTTTCTGCTTATTCTTTTAGAATCCACTAAAGTACTTACATTTTTAAACCCATTAATGTATTTTAAAAATCTCCTTTATAATAGAGGCTTACTCTTAATTACCAATAATTTGTGAAGTAAAATATCAGAATTTTCTTTAATTGTGATGGACTTTGTGCATAAATCTATTTCACTCATAAAACAAAAATTTACAAGTTTTCATTAATTAACAGTTTTTATGTAGTTGAACAAATTGATATGTAAAACATAAAGATACATAATTTTAATATATAGCATCATACGTAAATGGAAACTATACACACATCTCTTTAGCTCTATGTGGTAGTATAGATTCGTCTCTTTAGAAAATGACCTCATATCTAGAAGACATGATTATCCACTTGTCTCCACACTGTTTTAACTATTGAGGACCTTGTGCTTTCACACAAGTTTAAGGATTATGGAGAGAGAAGGAAGTAATGGTGGATGGGGTGGTTTAGTAGGCATTACAGGGAAAGAGAAGAGGGAACTCCTTGAGAGGTGGAAGGAGATCATCAAGAGTGAGCAATTCAGGGACAGTTGGGACAGCGGAGCATGTACAAAGGAAGGGTATAATATCTAACTATATGTGTGCTTGAAAATACAATGATGAAAGCAATTGTACTGTACACCAACAGCAATCACATAAAGGAAAGTGCAAAAATTAAATGTGAAAGCACATGAACATTTTGGGATAATAATACTGGGATTTGTCCACACCAATGGGAAGTATGCCAGCATGCAAAAATAGTTTCGTGGCTTTACTATCCAGAGAAATATTTGAGGTTTTAATTCTGAAGTATATTTATTTCAATAGTGATGATGATGGTGATGATGATGGTGGTGGTGATGATGTTGGTAGCAGTGGTGGTGGTGATGATGATGATGGTGAGCCAGGAGGCAAAGCCAACTCTCCGCAGCATCACCTCAAAAGTGCTGACTCAGGCTTGGACTCATTGAGGGGAGAACCTGGCAGGACTGCTTAGCATGACTTCTGAGATGATGCTCCCTGGTTAGAAAAGAAGACTCAGGAAGTGTCACACATAGAGCATGGAGAAGGGAGTTTACAAAGATGCCTGGCTTGAAATCCAAAGCACATGGGAAGGAAGTTTGTAAAGGAAGCTGCGGCAATGGCAGCAGGAGCTCTGAGGACCAACCACAGAGCTGCTGAAAAGAGGGCCGCTGAGTTCTGGCAAAGGCCAAGGGCAGTGGGTACAGAGACACAGCAGACCTCACCCCACCATTCTTGTCCCTGCCCCCACCGAGGTGAACCTCTTTAGTATCCTGCAGCAGTGGTCATTACGGGATGGAAGGTGATGCTGAAAACCTGTGACAGTTGGAAGTGAGCTGCAGAGGAGAGCCTTCTTCTACTCTCTTGCACACTGTGCTCTTTCTATTGGAGCATCCTAAAGGAGAGACACGCCAGGAAACAGAACCTAAAGACTGGACTGGGAAAGAGCTGACTTGAGGCTTCACTCAAAAACCTGTTGCTGCACTAATAGGGGTGTTGTGATAGACCCTGGCGTATTCTCATGAAAAGACAGGAACAAACAATAATTAACAGAGACAGCATGTAATAGCATAAGACAAAATATAATATAAAATGAATAGGTTTGATATTTAGAGAAATACTCTTGCCAAACAATAAGGAACATTTGTTCTGAACAATGGCTCATTCTGTGCGGATTGGAAAGTTAATGTTAGTTACACACACATAACATACACATAGATACATGAACATACACAGACATACACAGAAGCATACCCCCCAGAAACACATGAACACACATACGTACATATGCAGGTGCATGCTAACACACATAGAGTCACATACACAATCACAGACACACAGAAACATTCGTGGACCCTGACACATGGGCACACACAGACAAATACATGCTTACACACAGAAACCCGTAGACCCGTGGGACACAGATTAATACCCACCCAGATACATAGATACACTTAGGCACATGCGCAGAGGCACACAAACACATAGACACACACAGACATATAAATACATAGCTACACATAGGCGTACACACTAGTAGAGCCAAGGATCTGGGGGAAGTCACTGGAACTGTTTGCATATCCTGATTATGTGGTCCTCTCTGCTCTCTTCTAGTGAGTCTTCTGGATTTGCATTTTCTTTGCACTGTTAACATTACTTGGGTCTTAGTTTCCATTCTGTTCTGCAGTTTTGTCCCCTCAAAATGAGCTGTAGGCATCTGCTCTTTCTGGAGGTTGTTTAGGAGAGCATGGTGGATAACTCCAGTTCTGCAGCATGCAGGGTGTGCAATGCGGAGTTAGGTGGCTGTGCTCCCTTGCTTTGTGTCCTGCTTTCTTTGTCCCACTTTCTCAGTTTATCTGTTTCCTTCAGAACTCAGAATCCACAGGGCCAAGCCCTCCTGTGTGGGGAAGCGTGCTGACGCATACAGAAGGCATGCCTAGGTGCTGTGTAGGGGAGTCTGCACCTCTCGTTCATTTCTTTAAGGAGCACGTTTGTTATCTCTGACCTAGCCTAGACTCTTGGGGTCAAGGCTAGAACACATTGGGAACATGTGGCACCCCATGACCTCGAGAAACTCAATGTCGGGATGAGAACAAAGAGCAGCATTGCCTTCACTTCAAGTATTTATCTACTGTTAAAAAAAAAAGAGAGACATTTTACTCAGTGCCAAATTTATTCCGGGCAACCTGCTCAGGTTGAGTCCACAGAATAAATAATTCCTACTCAGGAGTCTTGCGGAGACACCCTTGGTGCTCCTAGGAGCAGCTTGTTTTTACCTAACTCGAGTTTTCCCTACAGCGCATGCAAATGTAAACGCTTCTTGCTGGCTTCTCTGCATTTGCAGAAGCGACTTTTTTTCGCCCCTTTCCAATAGTGCAGCATTAATCAAAATGCCTCCCCAGCTCAGATGACATGTGACAAGGTTGTTTTCATTTTTCCATCGCTCATTTCCAAATTCCTCTCACACCTGAAGACAGAACATTCATTTCTCATAACTCTGGCAAGGCGGAGGAGATGGGATTGGAATTCATTCCTGCTCCCACTTTGCCATTTTGAGATATTTTCCTAGATCATCTCAATGTGAGTATGATTAGCCAGTATACAGCTCTCCACATAACTGTAAAGCTTCACTGAATCCTTGTGAAGTTAACCAGACGTCTAAAACATATTCAAAATAATAATACACTTTGCTTTAAAAGCAGGCATGTCAGTTACAAATAAGATAGGCTGAGGGAAAGAAAATCACATTTAAACTGCTCATCAAATCAGCAAGAGAAAGGACCAAAATTTAAGCGACAGTTTGGGAACTGTGAACCCCATAGGGAGAGCAGCAGCCGCAGCAGGGACTGAACTGGGAACATGGGGGCCCCCCACTGCGACATCCTGACCACCTTAATCTCACTATGGAAGAAGGGAGTGCAGAGTGGGGCTGCAGAGCTTCACCTGCCATCAAGGTCAGGGGGTCACTACACAGGCATTATCTCCGATACCATGGCACAAGTATGGTATACTATTAGAGAGCGTTCTCCTACGCAGATCTTGGAAAGGTGGATGAAAACTATGTCTCAGCTGATGAGTCTGATAAACTAGTCCAAGTGCAAGTGTTTCATATCCGTTGGGTGAAGGTGAGGGTCTTAGAAAATGAAGCCTGGAGAAAGCCATTCAATGAATGGGCAGAGGGAAGGTTATCCAGGGAGGAGTCATTGAGGAAAGCTAGTGGAGAAGGGAATGAGCCAGCTGTCTCCTGTGCTATGGGAAGAGTCCCTGTGTCTGGGCACAGAGCACAGCACCTCATCAACTGCACAGAGCACAGCCTCATCAACTACTCAGAGCTGATGAGTGGACAGGGATTGTTCTGTCTGTTTCTTTGGCTTCCCTATCTTGAAAACTCAAAATCCAGTCCAAGGAGCACTAACAGCCTATGCTGTATGACTTTTCAGTTGAAGACATGGATGAATGTCTATTCCCCATAGCTAGGGCATCAACAGTATTCCAAAGAAACAAATCTACCTAAGTCTAGCTCAGGAAAGCAGAGAGTTTATTGGGGTTTCTTACATGAGAACTGCTTGCATGGATATGGGTGACTTAGAGGCACCCACGTCACTGAAAAACCCACCTCAGGAACCTTTTAAGCCGGCTAACTTTCTGAGTTTCCTGAGCCTTTAAAATTTCATTATCTTTATTGATCTGATGAGGATATCTTCCCTCCAAAATAGAATGTTTCAATTTGGAGCAGACAGCTGCACAGTATTCTGGCCTTTCTGGGCAGTGTTGTCAGTCTCCTGAAGTTCACACTTCAAGGACAGGTGTGGCATCTAGAAGGCAACGTGAGTCTGAGTTTAGGCATCTTGTCCCAGGTTTCCTGGGCCTTGCATAACTGGTCTTGGTCAGCAGAACTAAAGATTAGCCACTGCCGGACGTCTGAGAGTTGGCAGGATTCTTATCCAGAGTGCAGCAAAGAGAGGAGCTGAGGGCTCCCAGGAGAGAAGCCTGGGCTGTGCTTGGTCTGTGATAACTTGGTGGAAGTTGGTTGAAAGGACGGACACAAAAGTACCCTTCAGATGAGTTTCATTAGGAGACTGCAGGCAACCATGGTCTGGCTTGAAGAGGTAAAGCGTGAAGTGGGATGGGGCACCATACCAGAGTCACAACAAGAGAGGTCTTGCCAGGGGGAGACTTCAGTCCTCCAGAGGGGCTTCCTTAGAGAAAGCTGTTATGTAGAGCAAGACAGAGGTCCTGAAGGGCAAGAGCCCTCAATCACAGAGGGCGGATAGGGGTTGGGACTCTTGCTGGCTCTCTGATGTGTGCGTGTGGGATTGGGGCAGGGAAAACTCTGCACCACCTGATCTAACCTGTCTTCTTTAGGCGGCAGAAGTCACAGGTAGGAAGACACTCAGAAGAAGTCAAGTTGGAATTCAAGATTGTCCTTGGTCTAGAGGGTCAGAGAGTGCTGTGCCTCTTCATAGCTTCAAGTAGGAGAGAAAGGGATGATATTTTTGTAAATATGTCAGGTCCCGGTGCATTTATCAGCTCTGTCCAGGCAGAGTGGCTGACCCACGCGTGTTTTACCCGGTGTAATTATACGGTTTGGTGTAGTTAGAAGAAGTTTCTAAGATTAGTGTGAGGTTAAACCTTAAAACCAGGATCTAAGCTTTTCAAGATATGTGACATAGGCCTGCCAATTTCAGCTCAGCAAAATGAAAAAGATCGGGGTGATCTTCTTAGGCAGAGTGAATGCTTTGCGTTTTAATGCTGCTTGATTTTTTTGTGCTTCTAAATTTGACTACACGGTACTGCAATTCTCAAGCAAATTTAAAGCTCTATATTTATGCTGAAGGAGAGAAACTAGCCTCTGGGCTGGGCTCTTCGTGTCTGGGTGAGGTCGCATACTACTGGCCCTGAGGTTTTGCATCATTTTCCTTTAAAGCAAATATTAAGTGATTTCAAAAGTGGGAGTGAGCCCAGACCTACAGAGAATGGAGGACATTTGGGATGGACCCACTGAGGGCACGTGGCTGGCTTAACCATGGGGGAAAAGGAAGAGCCATAGCTGTATTGAATAACCTTGTTTCCAAACTGCACTCAACATCTGACTCCAGAAACTGAGCGATGATTGGAAGATGAATTCTTATTTCCTCTTGGAAAACAGTTACACCTAACTCTAAAGATCTGGCATAAACATAACCACATAAAATCAGCATTTGATCACGGTGTCATGGTCTCTAAAACCACTTGGGTACTCATAGACGGTTTTCAATATCTAAAAGTTTGTGTCAATAAAACCACAGAAATCAGGTTTCTTTGGCCTTACAAATAGAATACTCGATCAGAGAGAATGATCATTATTAATAAACATGGTCACCATGGTGATGATTGTTCTAATTTGTCCTTTCATTAGTTTCACAGAGGCAGCTATGCTTGGACCGTGAAGTGCTCTAATGGTTAATGCGGGTGTTTAATGCGACGTGACAAACACATTAACCTTGAGGAAAAAATAATGACTAGAGCGAATTGTATAATTTTTATCTTTATCACTACAATGCTGTTTTGGGGAAATAATTGCCTAATAATTTCACCGCAGGAGCAATCGTGTGATAACAGGGGGTGACTAATGTTGTGTTTAATATGGAGCCCCAAATGTCTTTGCTGCCCATCGTCTTGCGCCCCTCACCACCTAGCCCATCATTCTCCAGAAACAGATTCTGATAATTATTATTCAGAGTGCCTGCTGGAAAATGGAATCGTGGGAGGGAGATAAGCATAGATGCTGGTGGATGGGACAGCTCCACACTAGTGCCTAAACTATGAAAAAATTGCAGAAGCAATGCAAGGAATTTCCCGTGGAAATCACATGTCTTGGGCCAGAGAGGAGTGCCTGTGAATTGATTTTCTTTTATGTCTATAAACCTGAATCCTATACACAGTTAAGGAAAGACATTAGTCATGTGTTAGTTTTCAACACACATCCACAGGGGACCTGACATATCTTCCGCTTGAGCTTGCCTTGAGGAATGTGGTTTAGCAAATTGTGTCTCTGTAGCATCAGAGCACAGCTGCATTCTCAAGGCATGTGCTACGATGGCCCAGTCACCATAGCTTGCGGACGCCTGGGTCATAAGGATAGCCCATGTGAGTGTTATAGATGACAGTCCCAGCCACATCCCAGGTGTCATCCAGAGAATGAATTGAGAGGAGAACTCCAGACCTACCACCAGCTCATTATAATTGCATGAAAAATCCACATAAGGAAAGAATCCAGGAAAAGATCCCTCATTGAGTCCAACTAGTTATTGGCAGAGGGTTCATAGAAATTCTTGGCTGATGTGGTTTCTGTCATTAGGTTGTGGGCTGAAGATGTGAATCTCCCCTGGGCTCTGGGAACTTCTCCTTGATGTATATTTTGTGCATAAATGAATGGCTTTCTAATTTTTGTAGGGAGGAAAGATGAGGTTATACTCCATTCTGTCTTCTCTAAGAGCCATCAGAAAACAACCAACCAACCAAACAAACAAAAACCCAGCCATCAGCCACCCCCCAAGTTCAGGGAATGAAGATGAATTTTGGTTATTTTTAGAATTCACTCTATTTATTCATTCAGATTATAGGGAAAGAAAGGGATCAGATCAAAATGAGCATAAAATTATTTGACAGCATTTTCCTTCATAAGTTTGAAATGAACAGAAAAGAAGGGATGTACCCCAGAGGATGTGTCATTGCCAGCACCCACTCTCATGTCATCATGGAGGTTTTCCGCTGACACAGACCAAGAAAAGACAGGGTTTTATATGAGGTGAAGGTAGTTCCTAGGAAGATAGCAGAATATAAATTATCTTCTGGTCTAACAGAAACATCTAGGGTAGAACATAGGCTTTGGATCAAGTTTGTATGCATAGCCCATGTGGTGGTTTAAAGAATATGGCCCCCATAGGGAGGGGCACCATTAGGAGATGTAGCTCTGTTGGAGTAGGTGTGGCCTTGTTGGAGAAAGTGTGTTACTGTGGGGGTAGGATTTGAGGTCTCCTTTGCTCAAGCTACCCACAGTGTGGCCCTTAGTTCAATTCCTCTTGTCTGGAGATCAACGTGTAGAACTCTCAACCCCTTCTCCAGAACCATGTCTGCCTGCACGCTGCCATGAAGATAATGGACTAAAGTTCTGAAACTGTAAGCCAGACCCAGTTAAATATGTCTTTGTAAGAGTTGCCATGGTCAAGGTGTCTCTTCACAGCAAGAAAACCCCAATAAAGCACATGACCAACCATGTTATCTTTGTTTCTAATTTCTCAATTTTTTTCATAATGACTTAGAAATATGGATTGTTGGTATACCGAAAACCTCCTTTCCTATTGTCAAGAGAATGTTAAATTTGGAAATGGCATCACGCATAGGATACAAATAGTGACCACAAAACTTTAGCATCTCACACAAAATCTGTGGAAGGGCTCAGATTCCCCGTCTCAGGTTGGGTGTGTTCTGTTTGTGCATTGGCTGGATTTTTAAGAACATACTTGTGTTTTAAGATCCACACTGCAGTAAGAAAAAAAAACACATTAAAGCAGTTTAAGTATAAATGTTAAATATCGCTAATATTGTATTCTACAGCTTAGAAATTTCTGATATCTTCTTCACTCTAGGTCAATTACTGGATCTTTATTTTTTAAATAAAATTATCTGTATTTTATGTGTGTGTTTATTTGTATTTATGTCTGTGCGCCACATATATGTCTGGTACTCAAAGAGGCCATAGGAGGGTGTTGGATCCCAAGGAACTGGAGGTATAGATGATTGTGAGCTACCACGTGTGTGCTGGGAAACAAACCAGAGTCCTCTGCAGGAGCAGTAAGTACTTTTAACAGCTATGTCATCTTTCTAGCTCCCATTTCTGAATCTTTCAGAAATGACCAGAGTTTACTCATGAGGAGAGTAGAAAGGAAAATCAATTTTTAAAGAAAATTATATAAGGGTGGATACTCTTTCAATAAGAGAATCTGCAGCAATTCAGTAAAATAGGTACTCTGAATCCCAGATCACTAAAAATTCCAAGGGATCTGTAGCTATAGTATGAATAATTTCATTTTTGCACAACTCATATGTTGGAACCCTAAACCTCATGGTTATGGTGGTGCAAGGCGGGAACTTTTAGAAGTGCCTTGATAATGAATATATTTTTTTCCCTCCAGTACTGAGAAATGCAATACTTATTGTGTACGAGCCATTTGGTAACAAGGAATTTAGTTGGAGTAGCCTTGGGACGATTAGGGTGGTGGCCAGTGGATGTAGCAGGGTGCATTCTAGTGTACTCTTCACACCTTCTTGCACACAGATACCTGGACATTGAAATTGTTAGTGCCTTTTCATTGTAGAGTGGATGGAGCAAAGATATCCACAGCAAACCCGACCAAGATGATTCAGCCCCTAGCTCACCAAACATTCTTGAGTTACTCCGGCCAAAATAGCCAGAAACATCCCCACTACAAGTGCCCAACAGCCAATTCAAAGATCTGTGGAAATAAACCATGTGAACTGTTTTGAACCTCTGAGTTCATGGGGTTGGATCTGTGCACATGTACAACACAAATGAATAACAAAGTTATGGAATGACCATGAAGAACTATCACCCTGACTGCAATTTCTTCTATCACTATTCATCTTGAGGAGAGATGGGGCAGGATGCTTAAACAGTTGTAAAGCCTTGGGTGGAGAGATTCATATCGTCATGCCTGCGTTGAAGGCTGAGTGCTAAAGGAAGGAGGTTTTCAGGATGCAAGGAGGAGATGTCTGGCCAGAAGTAAGCTGTGAGAGTCTGGTTTTGCTTTTCCACCTTCGCTTTGAAAGCTGAAGCCACACTAAGATATGGGAGAGTGGAATCAGGCCAGTGCAGACAATGCCGATGACATCAGACAAACCTCTGTTCCCATCTCTTAGCTCGCACATTGGCCAAAGCTGTGACTCATCCTAATTTTGCTGGTTCTTGTGCAGCTGTTTCGAGGTTCTGCATCAAAACTGTTGGATCTCTGTACCCACGAACCCACAAACATCATGCCGCTAACTGGTTTCTACCAAACTGGCTACCTTCCAGACAGCTCAAGGATGACTGATCTGAAAGCCCATGATAATAAGGAAAACCAGGACATCATAATAGCTCCAGAACCGACTCAGAGCAGTACATGACTATATTATATTATAAATTATATTAACTGTACCCCATATGTTAAAGGAAAAAGTAGAAACACAGAATAGGCAAAAAACCTGAATTGTCTCAGAAGAAATATACAATTCTGAGATTTTTAAGGATCCATTTAAAAGAAAAGGAGATGGGGAGAACTGAAGATCTTGGGGTGTGTGAGACTCTACACCAGACAATGCACGGAAATGAATCAGAGAGCATAGGACTATTTCATAAAATACCAGAGGATGACAGGTATTTGGAACAGTGTCACCCAACCTCATATCCATGTCATTTGAATCAGTAAGAATGGACAGAGTTGAAATAACTATTTTGAGATGTGATTTTAGAAAATTCTCCCCAATAGAAAATGAGCTAAATTCCATATTCTCTCTCTCTTTCTCTCTCTGTGTCTCTGTCTCTGTCTCTGTCTCTCTCTCTCTCTCTCTCTCTGTCTCTCTGTCTCTCTCTCTCTCTCTCTCTCTCTCTCTCTCTCTCTCTCTCTGGGCCTGGGGTCCTTTCCACCAACAGAAAAAAATGACAAAACTTTGTAAGGCAATAATGCCCACCAGGACCAGCCGCACACCAGGGAATGGGACAGAACCTGCTGAATGAAAGGCAAAATGGACTGAGGAAGGCAGAGGA
Organism: Ondatra zibethicus; assembly: GCA_004026605.1. Taxonomy (NCBI): domain Eukaryota; kingdom Metazoa; phylum Chordata; class Mammalia; order Rodentia; family Cricetidae; genus Ondatra; species Ondatra zibethicus. Next base: position 66,519 of record PVIU01003966.1, read on the forward strand.
CAAGAAAGTATGACAGACAAAGTTGCTTTCTCTGTTTTGTTTTGTGAAATCTGTGGCCCAAAAAGCACTTGGGCTCTGTGGGTTTGAAGTGGAATTATCACAAAGGAAACAGCTTTGAAGTAGAAGTTCTGTATCATGAAAGCCCTAAATTTCCAGAGCTTTTTATTTTGCTAAGAAACGGAATGTACAAAAAGTAATAGAGATCAAGCATGTCTTTTTATCTGAGTTTAAAAGCAAACAACAGTATGAAAATCGTGACTTCGAGTTAAACTTCCAGTAATGAAAACACTATGTTCTGCCTAAGAACTGGGAATTAATATATTTCCGACCTTAATAAGTCAGAGCTGTTTGCAAAACTTAGTTTTGATGTTGACATTTCAAAACCACCCGACTTATCAGTGCTAAACATTTATTTTTCATGAAGTAGTGCTAGATGGAATCAGCACACATCAGCGTCTCTAAGAAGGGCTATCATGTTCCATTGCTTTATCATAACTGATGCAAAAACACTGTGATTTTATTCAATTACTGAAGTTTAATACTACAGTTAGTTTTACAAGATGAAAATTTGAAAGAAAATAATACGTAATTAATAGTATTATACAAATATTTTAAGACTTTTCTTTCAGAATACCATAGGAATTCAGAACAATAATTTATTGTTTAAGATGCATTATTTTCAAACATGTATACAGTGTATCCTGGATCACTTATAGCTACCCCCTTCCCTCTACAACTCCGTAATTCCTCTCTGGACGTCCCCTCCCATCACACAGTTAAAGGGAGTTAGATTCCCACATTGAGTTGGGAGGGGCTCCAGAGGCCCCACACCTAGCTGAGGATTTAATGGTAGTTGATGGTTGCTGGGGGAAGGAGATTCAGTTTTCTTTGAGAGTCTGTGGTAGGTTTCTCCTGCTCCAGTGGGTGGTCCTGTATCCATGTCCATATAGGAAAGCACTAACAGACTCAGTAGGTTAAATAAACAAATAAGTTTAGAGCTATTTGCTTCTCATGTGAAAGATCCCAACACCAATCTCCAGCACATAATGAAGTTCCTGACCCTGTACCTACTTAAGAAACTGGACAATGATGGTTAGAAGTAGGTGACCGGAAGAACTAAATGGACCAAAGGTAGACTTGGCTTAGGCGTTGGACCTGCAAACGTGCAGTGACTTTAATATCGCCCTCAGGAGACGTAGTGATCAAAGGCCCACTGCAAAGCTCAAGGATTCTTCACTGTTTAACGAGGAATCTGGGCCATCAACGAAAAGACATTTGACTTCCTAGAATGATGTGAAAACTGAATTGTATTTCTGTCCTTGAAGCCGTAGCATTCGCTGTGTACCCTTCCTCATCCGTGAGCATTGCCATTTTTCATGATTTCGTACAAATGTAAAAGTTAATAAATAAGAGCCACAGGAGTGCTCACAAAAAAATGACACTTTAGGATTTCGTGTGAAATTGGAGAGCTATTTATCCATGAGCATTTCTCATTGCAGTTTTCTGTAACAAAATATCAGAGGCCAAATGGTTTAGGCATCTGAAATTTATTTTTCCTAGTTGTCGAGACTGGAATTTGAGACTGGGGTAACAGCGTGGTTGGGTGCTGATGCGGCTCACAGGCAGTCTCTGCCCTTGTGCCCATAATGGTGATGACTCTTAGGGGTCCCCTGATGAGGACTCCACTTTGTCCTGAGTCACCTGTCTACGGCTCCCACTATTCCCATCATCACACTGTCAGTGAGCTTTGTAAGGCACCTTCTGTCCATAACCACAGTTCTGCAAGAAGTTGTCCAGAGGGAGCTGGGCAGATGGGTCAGCAGATAAGAACCCTTGCTGCTCCCCAGAGGACCTAAGCTCAGTTCCCAGTACCCCTCCCAGGTGCCTCAAACCCCTTTGTGCCCCAGCCTCAGGGAATCTGACATTTCTAGCCTCTGAGGGCACTGAACATATGTATGCATCCCCCACCCATGTGCAGTTACAATATAAAACAAAACTTAAAAGGGAAGTGACTAGAAATAGTCCCAGCTGTTTAACGCTCGGGCACTGCAGCCTGGATGTTTAGGTGAAGATAAATTTTAAGACACCTTTGTCATGTGTGCATTAAAAGCCGGGGATTTAAAGGCTTGGCATATTAAAAGAAAATGATTAAGTGAAATGACTTTGAATCTGAGGCTTTTCCAGGCTGTCTAGACCCAGCTGCCAAGTTTGAAAGTTTCCCTGGAGAAGCAGCCAAGGCAGACAGGGCCCAATTCAGTCCTATTCTTTTACGTCCTGGATAGGCCCTGAAAGCCACAGGAAGGATGGTGTAGGGCTTTCTTGCTTTTACTGCATTAAATATTTGCAAACACAAAGGAAAAGAATTCTGATGACTGAATTTCAAAGGAAGAGGCCAAAAGGAAAAGAAATTACATTATTCAATTGAAGACACAATTAATTAAAAAGAGCGTCAGTTATAGGAGAAGAATTAATGAACCAAAAAATCAGATCAAAAGTATCTCATAGATAAATAAGTTTAAAAATATGAAATATCAAAAGACACAGCATAAAAAATAAATCATATTTGATGTGGTATATAAAAGATAATTTTTGTTGATAGAACTTAACTACTTTAATCAGTCCAAAAGGCTATAGACATTTGTATGAGATACACTTGGAAAAAAACCACACACACACACACACACACACATCAGCAGTTAAGAAGCAAACCTTATATAAAAAAAAAAGACTATTTCAGATGCTACCATGACAGGCTCAGGACAAGGGAGGGCATTATTAGACAAGCAAACCCATCATTCCAAATGGAAAGAGGCTTATTTTGACATCTTGGCAGAAAGCCGTCCACTCAACCTCTGTCCACGTAGAAACCCCATTGGCTCTGATGAAAAATGAGCCATGGCTGACACAGCCTCTATATCGACATGCCATCAGTTGATTTTCTTAAAAAGTCAGGGCCTTGTTATTTTCAGTATGCTCTTGAACTCTTCAACAGCTACAAAGAAAACTTTACTCCTAAAATTCAGATGAAGCAGCTTTGACCCAAACAAATGACTCCAAAGGTTGCCGGGTGAAGAACCGTGTTCACTGTGCTTGGCTGGCAGTCGGCTTGCAGGGGCACGAGGCTCTGTGGTGAGCACAGCTGTCTTTGGCTGGTGGCTCCTGTGCAATCTGTGCATGCGGTGCGAAGGGGCAAGGTGTGGTCCGAGGTCAACTCATGTGACCTCGTAGTTCTTGGCCACCCTCAACCTTAGCTCTGCTTTCTGAAATGAACACAGTATTAACATGGCACTATGCTGTAGCTGACTCTTGATGGTTTTAAATCTAAAATAAATATAACATATTTTACGGTGTCGTTTCCTCATCATTTCTATAGCATGTGCCTTTGTATCCTATTTAGTGAAGATTTCACACTTATCATCATGTGTGACGTAACAGGCTTTCCATCTGCCAAAGTGCCTGTAGCTCTTCATCTACAGTTTGATCCTGTACAGGCCTTGTGCACTGTGTCCTAGCTGCTGTGAGATTACATGTGTGATATCATTGACATGCCCGGTAAAGGCTGACTTACTGCAGATTTCCGTCACCTCTGCCTCTTACAGTCCTTTTGCCTCTGCTCTCAAAATGTTCACTGAGTCTTGCGGGGAGGGCTGTGGAATTGATGTCCCATTTGGAGCTGTGCATTCCATTGTCCATTGTTCTCGGCAAGCTGATCAGTTGTGGCTCACTGTATTTGAGCCTGAACTACAGGTTATTTAGGCACTGAGGCACAGATGCGAACAGGGTGACCTTCTGATTCAGCTTTACGTGTCCTTGTAGGGTTTCTCACCCATTGGCTGAGTCATCAGCTTGCATCTGTCCCAGTCTGCTGTCACCTGCTACCTGGCCCTTCCAGCCTATATCATACATCAGTGACCAACAGAAAGCGGCATGCACAGTGAGGGAGGGGTTCAAGAGACAAAAGCTCTCTAAGTCTACTTATTCACACAGCCCACAGGCAAGGATATAGCCTAACGCAGACCAAAATAGATTGAGATGGCACCAGGATCCAGCTGTCACTGCAGGCCGGGCTGGCCGGCATTTCTAATGATAAGTAGAGCTCAGCCCATGCCTCTGGAGTCCGTTTGTTTCCCAACCAGTCAATATCTTGTCACTATGAGGCCACACAGATGGTGGTGCTGACCCAGAAGAATCAGTCAGCTCCTTGTCTGAGATAGTTTTGATGGCTTGCTGTGTGCCGAGTTCCTCCTCAGGGACCAAACTGCTCCCATGTCTGAATTGCCTCCCCATATGTTTTCTGTTTTGTTTTTGTAGCCTGACTCCCCTTGTGCACCGTGCAGGGCAGAAAACTAAGTCGTCAGCTGCTTCCATGCCTCTGCTCCCATCTGTACACCAGGAGCTGAAGGAGAGTGGGCCTCTCCGTATCTGGGGGGGGGGGGTTCATAGGAATCTGGACAGTTGAAACAAAACTAGTTAGAGCCTCATCTTGTGTGTGTTTGCCACTTAAAGAGCAATCGTTACAAACCAAAGGAAAGGCCAAACTTTTTTTGTTTTCTAGTGAAGAACAGTTCTGCTTTCTCAGGGGGAAAAATAGACTCTTCACCCTCGTAGGCAACTTCTGGGAGGAAATGAATGCATAGGTAACCGTGGAACAGGGCCTCCATCTAGCCAGTCAGATCAGCTGACTAGCCCTGAGGATTGGCAGGTGCCAGGTGCTTGAGTTCTTTCTTACATCTGTAGCTCCCTAGTGTGGTTAGCCCAAAGGGCATTGAGGCTACACACTGCCCTAAGTTTCTGAAAGAGTTTATCAGTTTCATGGATTGCTGGTAGAAGACATGTGACCCCTGTTGTGTTAGTCACAGTCGCTGACATCATGCCATCGTCGGCTTCTTGTTTGTGTGTGTGACCAATGTGGTACTGGGCAGTGAGGTTACCACTGCAGTGGCTTGGCCTCTCTATGGCTGAGGAACGTTTGTAAATGTAAGGCAGTATGAATAAAACCTGCCTGACACTGTTTTCAAAGACGTGATCCTTATCACACAAAGGTCAGTAGCCAAGGCAGCACCAAGACCTGTAAGGGGGGGGGGGTGTCTCTCTTCTTTATAACTACATACATGTTCTTGAGAAGTCATTGCTGACTGAAAGTTCTCATTGTTCAGCATACTCTGTGTGTAGAAACCTGAGTGACTAGTGGAGATCAGTGTTTGTATTTGTGAGCCTTAGAGAACTGTTGGCCAGCCGGTCACCAATGGAGGCTGTGAACCGCCTTCCTGCGTATGATTGCACACCCACCCTTTGCTGAGGACAATGCTGGGAAGCAGAGTCATGAGGAACCCTGTGTTGCACATGATCCAGTGGCCTGCCTGCTCTCATGAAGGTCCGCTGGGCTTGCCTCAGATGATTGTCTTAAAGAACCAATTCTTCATTCCAGTGACTCTTTATATACTGCCGTTGTTGGTTATATTTCATTGATTTCAGCCCCAAGTTTGGCTATTTCTTCCTTTCTACTCTCTTAGTGTATTACTTCCTGTTGTCTCTAGAGCTTTCAAACGTGTCGTTAATTTATTAATATGAGACTGCTCTGGTTTTTTGACATAGGCTTTTAGTGCTATAAACTTGCCTCTTAGGACTGTCTTCATTGTGTCCAACCAGTTTGGGTATGTTCTGGTTGTCATTTTAATTCATTATAAATTTCCTTCTTGATTCCTGTATTAACAAATTTTTCATTTAGTAGTGAGCTGATCAGTTCCTATAAGTTTGTATACTTCCTGTTGTTTCTGCTGCTGTTGATACCCAGCTTTAATCCATGGTTCTCAGATAGGATGCAGGGAGTTATTTCAATTTTTTAAATATCTGTTAAGACTTGCTTTGTATCCAAATATGTAGTCAAGTTTGGAGAAAGTTCTATGGGCTGCTGAGAAGATAGTATATTCTTTAGTGTTTGGATAAAATGTTCTGTAGATATCTGCTAGCTCCATTTGATTTATGAACTCCAGCATCTTCTCTCTGTTTAGATTTTTGTCTGGATAACCTGTCTATTGGTGAGAGTGAGGTACTGAAGCCACCCATTATCACTGTATTAGGATAAATATTTTATTTTAGCTGTAGTTGTATTTCTTGAATGAAAATTAAGTATCATGTGTTTGATTAATAAATATTTATAATTATAGTATCCTCTTAATGAATTTTTCTTTCAGTGAGTATGAGGTGTCCTTCCCATTCTCTTCTGATTAGTTTTGATTTGAAGTCCATTTTTTTAGATATTAAAATAGCTATGCTGACTTGCTTCTTGGATCCATTTGCTTAGAATACTTTTTTCCTAAGGTGATGTCCATCCTTGATGGTAAGGTGTGTTTCTTGGATGTGGCAGAATGATGGGTCTTGTAGAATAATCCAGTTTGTTAGTCTACCTTTTTATTGGCAAATTGAGACTTAATATTGAGAGTTATTCATGATCAGTGTTTATTGGCATACAAAAGAGTTCCACAATAGCCTGGAGTGGAGTATAACAAAGGTTTATTTATTTGGAAATAAACTCACAGAAAGAGTAACGATCCACAGTATTCTGAATGCACTAGGAACTGGAACTGAATCCAGCAGCCAAGAGACCTGAGCACACTCTTTGTCTGCATATAATACATGAGATTATGCCCAAAGTGGGCCAGTATCTTAAAGGCTATTGGCTGAAGGAGTTACCACAGTACCTCCCCATTTTGTCTAAATAAGAAAGTTCTAAGCCTAATATAAAACTAAGAACAAATATCAAGTATTGTCCAGGGAAAAGAAGAGGCAAAAACATATGTAAAATTAGAATTACAACCAGCATGAACAATATCAAATAAGAAACATATGCTAAATGTTTCCATAGTTATTCTATCCTAGGGAGTCTAAGTCGTACATTAAAAATGGCTTGGGTAAGTCATGAGAGGAAAGTAACTATGACTATCTAGTCTTCAACCCCCTTAAAGACCTGAGAAGGGAAATAATATTACTTGAGTAAACAGGAAGTGCAATCAAGCAACTTCCAAAAGGTACAAGAAATGACAGAGACAACTGACTACCTGGGCAATCACCCAAAATCTCATTTGCAATATTGGGCAACCAACTTTGGCCTAGAATATCTGACAGACCATTTTCACAGTCAGGAAAATTTGAAAAACTGTCTTACCCTGTTTTAGCAAAGTTTGGCAGACATTTTGTTGGTATCCTGCTTGTCCAGTCTGGACATCCTACATTTTGTCAATGGTTGAGGCCGGGTGTTGACTGAGATTTCTGTTCCACCAGGTCCCAGAGCTCTTCAGTCCCAAAGAAACACATAGAGGTCTACATTAATCATAAACTGGTTGGCCTGTTAGCTCAGGCTTCTTATTAACTCTTACATCTTAAATTAGCCCATATTTCTTGTCTGTGTTAGCCATGTGGCTTGGTACCTTTTATTAGTGAGGCATTCTCATCTTGCTTCCTCTGTATCTGGCTTCCTCTGTGATGACTGCAGACTGAGTCTTTCCTCTTCTCAGAATTCTCCTGTTCTGGTGACCCCACCTAAACTTCCTGCCTGGCTACTGGCCAATTGGCATTTTATTAAACCAGTACAACTGACAAACCTTTACAGGGTGTAAGACCATTGTCCCACAGCAGCAGGGGCAGTTCTTTGCCCTAAGGCCAGTTTTGCCAAGAAGAAAACAAGCTCCATGTGGAGTGTCTTTGGTGCCCAACATTGTCTTGGGAATAGATAGGTGCTGCCAGGAGCAATCATGCCTCACATCAACAGAATCCTAAGTTATTTAAATGCCACATACTACAGTTCTTTGAACTGTTTGAAGAATACCTATCTATGCAGAATACAATCTCTATACATCTAAAGAACCTGATTAGTCTAACTATAAGTATGACAAACATAGATGACTGCTGACCTGTAATTCTTAATACCTATAGAACTTAAAGACTGAGGCTTCATATTAAAAAATAAACAATATGTAAACAAATGTGCAGCAAATGAGGGCAATGACCTCAAAATGTAAACCATATATAAGTATCTTGACCAGAGGTAAAAATGTATAGTGCAATATGATAAATATATCCTAAAATTGCATCAATATACAAAATTTCTTAAGCAGAGGTAGAAACATGCATGCATACAATATGACAAAATAACTTTGCAAAGATATACAAATACTGCAGCAGAAATAGGAACATATTCAATAAACAAATATAATTTGAATTTGTATCAATATACAAGAATCTATGCCAATGTAAATTTTATATAATAGCTCATAAGTAATCTCACTATTACTCACTATTTTTATTAATGTAAGCTCACAGTAACCTACCTATTATCCCATCCCATCCATTCCCCTTTATTTTTTTCAAAAGAGAATCCTGAGCTTACTTCATTTCCACCCCTAACCATATACCACTTATAACCAACACCTAATAATATTTCTAGCCCTGAGGACAAACTTTGTTGGAAGAGGGAATGTTGTTTTCTAGAACTACTTCCAGCTGCCATGGGGATGATGCTATTTCTATGGGATCCTGTAAAAACTAAAATAATGGTTTAGTTTCAGGGTTACTGTCTGGTATAATTGCAGATAGTCTCTTAGTAGTTGGTAGGGTTTTTCTGAAGTTCTGGCCAGAACATTGTAAGAAGGTGTACTATGTCAGCTAGCCAAGTCAGAATCATCTTGAGTAAGTATAACCCAAAACCAACCTTAAAATGATGCTATCAACATCACGGCATCATATCAATCAGGTGGAATCATGGTTGTGGGGCCCCATCTTCTTCCTGGTCACTTCAAAGATTAGTGCAGGAAAATTTATTGTTCATTGTAGAAAACTTAAACATTTTTCATAGAAACATATATTAAACAAAAGGTATCATAAAGATAAAACAGGTATGGGATAATTAAAATCTTTTGAAAGCAAAGTTTTGATAATAGTAGTCCCTAAATTTTTTCTTTCTTCTGTCCTTTACCAGGTGGCTCCAAATATGAGACAGAAATTCTGAATTTTTCTTTTAACAACATGCTTAGATTTAGAGAAGGAGATCCACCGTCCAACTCCAAAGCCAGTTTTGATTTTGAATAAATGGTGACTACTATTATATGATTGTCAATAAGATGTTACCCTGCAAAGAATAGTGATACCATAAGTCAGATTTCTCTTTTCTTAGTCATTCTTTCTGGGTAGCTATCTTTTCTTCTTTAAGCATCTAGATGTCCAAGATTTTAGTCAATAGAACATGAGCCTCTTATTCTCAGGGTTGTGGGTTTGGGCCCCACATTAAGTGCCAATTTGTTGGCATACAAAAGAGTTTCACAATAGCCTGGAATGGAGTATAGCAAAGATTTATTTATTTGGGGATAAACTCACAGAAAGAGTAGCGAACTCCAGTCCTCTGTGTGTTCTTGGAATTGGAATGGAAACTAGCAGCCAAGATCCCTGCACATGCTTTTTATCTGAATTTATAGTACATGAGACCATGCCCAAAGTAGGCTGGTATCTTAAAGGCTGTTGGCTAAAGGAGTTCCCACAGCAAGGACTCATTATTACTTCTTTGTGGTAGTGTTTTTTGAATAATTGTTCTATGATTATTTATTCCTGTGTCCTCTTAGGTGTAGTTAACCTACTCTTCATATTGAATTTCTCCTTCTAGTGCCTTTTCTAGTTTTGGGTTGGTAGACAGAAATTGCTTAAATTTTCTTTTATCACAGAACGTTATTTTTTTTCTCTGTTGATTATTTTTTTGGGTACAGTAATCTGACCTGGCATCTGCGCTCTCCTCTCAGAGCTTGTTGAACTTCTGATCAGGACTTTCTTGCTTTCAGAATCTCCACTGAGATATCAGGTTTCATTCTAATAGGCCTGTGGTGTGGGACAATTTTCTATATTCTGTCAATGATGTTTTAAATAAACAGTGATGTTTTAAATAAACACAGACAGGCAGGAAATATAGGTGGGACAACCAGACAGGAAGTAGAGGTGGGTAAATGAGAACAGGAGAGTTCTGGGAAGAGGGAAGCTCCCTCTGCTGTACTATCCAGACACAGAAGAAGCAAGATGTCACTATGCCACTGAAAAAGGTACTGAGCCATGTGGCTAACACAGATAAGAATAATGGGCTAATGTAAGTTATGAGAGTTAATAAGAAGCCTGAGCTAACGGGCCAATCAATTTATGATTAATGTAGATCTCTGTGTGATATTTTTGGGACTTAATGACTGTGGGAACCAGGCAGGACTGGTTCATACTTTTTTTTTTATCTTGTGTGTGTGTGTGCAAATGCGTGTGTGCGTGCACGCATGCGTGCACTGAGATTTAGGCCTCTGGAATCATGATGTTTTATGTGTTTCTTGCTGTAGATATCTGGTCTTATCTCTGTTGGGTAGGTGTTCTGCTCTTTGGTTACTTTTGACCACTTTTGGTTGTATAGCCAGGTTTAGTTGCTGAGGGCTCCCTGATTCTTAGCTCTATGTGGTGACTGTGGGGTCACTGTCAGAGAGATGTTCGGTGGGTACAGGGAGAATCACAAAAGAATGAAGAAGAACTAGAAGGAAAGGCTAGAAAGGACTTCATGGAAGAATGAGGGAGACCCTGGATCCTGAGTCTATTCCAAGAGGCCAAGTCCCAAGGGAGTCAAATACACTGATATTTATATGTCATCATGCTTCGTAGGGCAACCGTAGAACAGGTCAAGTTAGGGACAGAAAAGACCGCCAGTAGGAAGTGGATTTCTGGGTCCAGAGGAAAGGAGTGCCCTGCTGTGGCGGGTGCTCACACAGACAGTCCAGGGGCCCACAGGGCTGTTTTGCTGGAGTTATCCCCTTGGCAATCACAAGGGCAGGTTCTCTCCCATCTTTGAGACCTACTTTTACTTATTTGCAGACAGTTCTTATTGCCTGAGGGGAACCATGTTGAGCCCTAGGCTAACAGCAAAACATTTGCTTCTATGACTTCATTAAACAAAAAGAAACACTCCAAGACATGGGGAAAACCAGGAGAAAATCAGAGCTGTTTTGATTGGAGTGAGGCTGAGGCTTAAGCTTCTAATTATCTTCAAATGTCATGCAGTCTACTAGGTAACCTAGGGTCGCTAGCCTCTGCCCCCCTCCCCCATGCTGAGAAAAACAGGCTGGAACTAATGAGTTTTGTGTCAATAATACTACCCCTGACAGGGACGCATAGTCTCAGGTGACTCACAAACAAGACAAACTGTAGCAGAAGCAGCCATACATTCTATTTCAATGAGACTTTAGTAATTGAGTGGCATTTCACTGTCTAATATTTCACGTGTATTTGTCATCATGTCTCCTGTATTCACACATATTCTACAGAGTATTTTATCTAACAGTATCAGCCCAAATGAGAGTCAAGGCTCTGAAGGTATATACCATCCCCATCATTTGTCTTTGTTGATCGTGATAGGACAAGCTTGGCTGTGAGGCTGCATAGCACTGAACACCCTCAGCTTCTGGAAATTTCCCCCTCTTTCCTTCACACCCTCGTTCATGATTATACACAAACACAAACATGTTTGCATTCAGGGACATTACTTCAGTTATTCCCCTCAATGTTTCACCCTGACGTATGAGCTCTGCTATGAATATATTCTCTTTCAGGAGATGAAGCCAAACCAGTTTTGATTCTGAAGTGGGCTTCTAGAAGCTAGGAAAACATACAGATATGTAGCACACACCTCCTCAAGCCGTACATTTCTATTCTGTACTAGGAACAAGTTGGTAATCTTTACTTGTCTTACGATGATTTTCCTAAGGGGGGGAGGAAGAAAGGAAAAATATCCCATGAGAAACAAAGGAAACAAGTGACACCTCTCTTCTCTTTGTCCTCTTAAGATCTAAGTCTCTGTCCCTGCATCAAGGTGAGGAAGGCTCTGGCTGTACTAGCATAGGATACGCAGTATCAGTGTAGCCTTAGTGGATAAATTACTTTGAGTATGCCAGGAAGGCTGGATCTTGTTTCTGGCCTCTCCTTTCCTTTCTCTGCTTTAGTGGGGTATTGTGTGACTAGATGGTCATCTTCTCACTCCACAAAGACACCTCTTGGCAGACCAAAGTATGATGTCGCCAACTTGGTAAACCAATGAGTTTTGTTGGGGTTACTTACAGGGGTATGGGTGAGGGGTTACAGGAGCAGAAATGACTCAGAGACAACTGCATTACCAAGACCCACCCTAGCATGGGTGACTGAAGCATGATTAATAAAAAAACTCAGAGTCAGAAATTGGGATCCGAAAAGCAAAATAGCCAGTCACTGGCTCTTACCTTGACCTCAGTCTGAAATGGCGAACCTTCCTCCAGGAACTGATGTGGGATTCCCCACTGTATGCTGTGAATACCATTAATTAATAAAGAAACTGGCTTGGCCTGATAGGGTAGAACAGAGCTAGGTGGGGAAAACTAAACTAAATGCTGAGAGAAAGGAAGCAGAGTCAGGGAGAAGCCATGTAGCCCTGCTGGAGACAGATGCTTAACTTTGCCTGTTAAGCCACAGCCACATGTGATACACAGATTACTAGAAATGGGTTAAATTAAGATATAAGTGTTAGCCAATAAGAAGCTAGAGCTAATGTGCCAAGCAGGGTTTTAAATAACATAGTTTCTGTGTGATTATTTTGGGTCTGAGCTGCTGAGTGGCCAGGAAACAAACTTGTGACCTTCTTACTACAAGGAATCTCAGAATGAGACTGTATCTGAGAGCTATCTTGCCCCTTCTTATATTTCTCTCTAGGGCTGGGATCAAAAGTGTGCACCACTGGTATTAAAGGCATGCACCACCCGATTTTTATGGCAACTAGGGTGGCTACTGGGATTAAAGGTGTGTGTTACAATAATCTGGTCTGTAAGTCTGACCAGTGAGACTGTTTTACTCACAGATCTTCAGGCAGTCTTTATTTATTAAAATACATTTGAAATTCCACTACATTACCCCTTTTTGTCTAAAAAATAAATAAGAAGGCTATAACTAATATAAGAAAAAATTATATACAATGAGCACAATGACTATATACAATATATACAGGCAATAAATACATCAACAATGTCTAGTCCATTTGCATTTGACAAATTCAGAGAAAATATTTCATATCTATTCTATCTTGGTGAGTCCAAAGTCTTATACCTAATTTACTTTCTATCATAACTTGCTTTCTGTGTTTTGTAAACTATAATTATAGCTATCTAATCTTCTACTCTCTCGGAGACCTAAGGAGGAAATAATATTAACTAAGTAAGCAGGAAGTGTAAGCAAGCGACTTACAAAAAAATGTGAGTAATGACAGAAACAGCTGGCTGCCTGGACAGTCACCCACGGTTCCTCTATAGCGCTGGGGCATCCATCTTCAGCCTCCAGGCCTGGCATATTCAACAGACTTTTCTGTGAAGCAGGATATTTTGTGTACTGCTTGTCTAATTAGGACAGCATACTGTCAGCAGTAGAGGCAGGGCCATTTTCTTGCCCAGTGGCTTACTTTGACCACAAAGAAAGTAAACTGTATGTGGAGTTTCTTCAGTCTCCATTATCTTCTCTGAAGTAGATTGGTGCTGCCAGGAACAGACTTGTCTCATTGTCATAAAAAAGAAGAACCTAGGTTATTAAAATATCTTAAAAGCCATATTCTGTAGATCTCTGAATTGTTTGTTAGATGGTCTATTTATCTAAAGTACATCTTTGTTTGACCTTGAAAACATACCTAATGTGACTACAAGTTTGGTTATACTACATAATTAACTGCCAGCCTATATTTCTTTATTATCCTAAATAGTTGGTAATAATAATTTTCAAGGACTAGAAATTTGCATTACATTGTTAAATGAGCAGTATAGGTACAATACCTTGAACAAGATTAGAAATGTATGTACAATATGTTTTAACAAAATTAACCTCAAATTTGTATCAATATACAAAATTTGTATACAGTATACAAAAGCAAAACAAATATAAGGCATTTAAAACTAATAGTTGCTTTTTAAAAGTAGATTCAATAATCTACCTTTTTATCTTATCATATTTATATTTCCTTTTCTCCTTTCTTTTTTTCTTTTTCTTTCTCCCTCCCTCCCTCCCTCCCTACCTCCTTCCTCCCCTTCCTCCTTCCCTCCCTCCCTTCCTTTAGTTTTTGATTTTCTAGACAGGGTATCTCAGTAGCTATGGAGCCCATCCTGGAATTTGCTTTGCAGACCAGACTGACCTTGAACTCACAGAGATCTGCCTGCTTCTGACTCCCAAGCACTGGGATTAAAAGCATGTGCCACTACCACCTGGCCCTTTTGATTTTTTTCAAAACAAGAACCTTGAATCTAATTTCCTTTGTTAACCTTTTTTTTTCTTACCATTATCCATAACAACTTGTAACCAACACATTAAACAAAAACAAACATCCGTAATCCATTTTTGGGGAATGTGGGTATGGTTTTCCAGGCTACTTCCTGCTAATTGGGGGCCCTGATAATCTTATGGGTGTAAGGACATGGAAACTTTTAAGGAACTTTTAGCTTGCTTAGTAGTAGCTAATTAGGGCACTGGGTTCAAATGCAAGACGTCTAGAGCTGGTTGAAAACAGGATGTCTAACTAGGACACTGAGCTCACCACAAAGTGCTCGGGCCACCTGTTAATACTTAGCTCTGTGGTCTATCAGGGAGCAAAAAAGTCTACCGCTTCCAGGAGGGCTTAGCGGAGGGGAGCCCTACTAGACATAACCACTTTGGAGAGGGGGCTTGTTAGAGATAAGGCACACTTGCTGTTAGGTAAGACTAACTCCTTTGACCCAAAATGAACCTGGCTTGCAGTTTTTGCCTATATAAGGTCAACCCCAAATGATGCGCGGGCTCTCCTCCTTACTGTGCTGCGTCAAGTAGTGGACAAGGCCCCAGCCTGGCTAAATAGAGCTCCAAATAAACCTTGCTTTTGCATTCTGGACTTGACTGGATCCCGGTGGTCTCTCTGGGGGTTGCAACTTGGGCAGTACAATGGGGACCCAAAGAAAATTTACAATTATGTCAAGTCCTGACTGGAGTATTCTGTGAGGCTGGATCACCTCAGCCAGCAGTCCTGAAGCTGTTCTGGATGTAGCTCTCAGAGGAAACTGCAACAAACGTACTCTGAAACGTTGGACTATCTGGGTCATCTGTTCCCATTGGAGATTTTTCAGGGAGTCTTCCTTGACCAAACCTTATTTTTCTTAACCAAGAACGAATCTGACAATGGTCACTCATATTGACTCAAGAAAAAATAAAAACTGTCCTTTATTCTCTTTGATATTCTCACAGTTGAAATCTGTATTTTGCCTCAACAAATCAAACGACGTGTGAGAGAAGAATTCTAGATGGTAAAACGAAAGTAGCAAAACCACATTGGGAAGAAGCAAAGCAGGACAACCAAAGACTCCGTCAGGCAGGCACGAAAGGATGGGTCTGAAACTCACAAAGGAAAGCTAGGAAAATTACACCTTGCTGTGGGAGAGAAAACAAGTGTAATTTACCAGAGTGGTTTTGTTCTCTTGGGTTGAAATATCAATTTAATATGACCCAAGCCTTTCTTTCCTTTGGGGTCAAGAAATAGTAAACATAATGTATAGTGCTGAGTATTTTTCAAGTGTGTAGACCTTTATAGACAAAGCACAAAATAAGCACGTGGCTGCCATCTATCTAAGGGAAAATACTAGACACGGCTGTGTTTCTGAGGGTGCCAAAGTGACTAGATTCTCAGCGGCTTTCAGGAACACAGAGTGCAGTAGTTTGCCCTCATAAGCTCATGGTGAGTGACACTGTTAGGAGGGGTGGCCTTGTTGGAGGACATTTGTCACGGTGGAGCTGGGCTTTGAGGTCTCATCTATGTTCAAGATACTTCCCAGTGTCTCAGACCGCTTTCTGTTGTCTGTGCAAGCTATAGGACTCTCAGCTCCCTCACTGGCACTAATCCTCACTGTCCACCACCATATCCCACCACAGTGTTAATGGACTGACCCTCTGAATGATAAGCAAGCCCCAATTAAATGTTTTCATTTATAGGAGTTGCTGTGGTCTTGGTATCCATTCACAGTATTAGAAACTCCAACCAAGACACAGGAAGAGAGGGAAAAGAGGGACCACCAAGGGTACACATCAGTGAGGTGATCCCCAAAGATTCTCTGGCCCGCCCTACAAATTGGAGAAGCAGCAGCAACGTGAGATGACCATAACTGTGCTCAGCATTGCTCTGGAGTTTCTCGTCAGTGCTGTGTGCGAGCAGAAGAGATAAAATACCAGGAGGGCCGAAAGACAGGAAACTATTTAAAACACAGGCAGCATGACCCCTCTGTGGAAAATTCAATTTACCAGCTAACATCCTAGAACTAAGCGGACTTTGATCTTGCTGTTGTCTCCTCTGAAGAGGTGTGGGCATTTGTGTTGCTCCCTCCATGTGGGCCGACACTGGTGAGTGCCAGGTCACCTTGGTCTTTCAGGAAAGCACAGCTGAGCTCCTGTGCACACCAGCAGGAGGGAGGCCATAAGGAGACCTATGCATAGGAAGTGCACACAGTTCTAACCATGTGACAAGGTCTGTGACTGCTGAGAGAGGTGACGTCACAGATATGGATTCCCACCATTCTGATCAATACTTCCCTTCTATTTTTTTTTCTAAAGTGGATTCATTATTGTCGTCATTTTTGTTCTCATGAAAGATGCTCTTTGTGTAGCCCAGACAGACACCCAGTCACCCTTTATCCTATCATCTTCCTCAACTCCTTTGTTCTTTCACACACGACTCTCCCACCTTACATTGTAATTGAAAACCTCTTTTCAAATGAATCTCCTTTAAACATTCATGAATAACTCAAGGAGCTTGCTATGTATCAGAAATACTTTATCTACCAGGGGAAAGCGGGGAGGGAATACATATCTGTTTCCTTTACATGCCTGAGGAATTCTTTTTTTTTTTTTTTTATTGTGCAATGAGCAGCCTTTTCAGTTTTCTGGTGAAAAACCACAAATATTTTAATGGAAATTTGATTTCATATTTACTATATTTCTAGTGCTGCTTCTAAAATAGAGTGGGGCCTAAAGACCTACCCTCCTAACAATGAGAGTGAGCAAGGAGCAGAAGGTCCGGGCTGCATCCTCAGGGATGCTCAGCAGGGGTTCTCCCTCTCTGAACATCACTGTTCTTGACAGCAGGGTACACTTAGTCCTCTGAGACTAGAGAAGATCCTTGTAGTCTTGTAACCAGGGGGATCCTCATGTTTGTTTTGCTTCCATTTCCAGAGTATGAAGATCTCCAAGTGCTCCAGATGGCCACCAGCACTTTAAAGCACAGAGACCAAGCAATTTCTGTTAATATTTACCTTTGTGATATTTTGCTTTTCTGAAACAAATTCTCACAGGCTACTGGGAAAACCTGTGAGTCCTTTCATTAGCAGTGGGGAGTGCTCTTCTTTCCCCCTCCCTCCTCTCTCCTTTCCTACCCTGATTCTCTCCTCCTGTTTCTTTGCTCTCTTCCCTTCTCTCTCTTCCTTGTTCTCTTTCTTTGCTTCTTTCTTTGCTCCCATTTGAAGGCTCATCGCAACCAGGATTAGCAACAGAATATCACACACAGCACAAATATGAGCCTTCAGTGCCTGCATGTTTTATTCAGATGTACCAGCGTATTTTATGATTAGTGTTAGTGTAACAGTATAGTAGGCAGAGTTATTTGGTGTATAAAACCTCTCTACTTGATCTTTTCAGGAAAAGGCCAGGAGGCTGATGAATTACTGCTGCAAATAGCTGGCATCACTGACATTCTTAATTGCCTTTTGGAAAGTCAGACTGCGCATCACTGAGATAATGAGCATTTTTGTTTATCTAAAGTGATTTGAAAACTGGAGTTCAAAAGTAAATCTCTCTTAACAGGAGACAAATAATATCATCAGTTTCTCATGAAAAAAAAATTTAGAAGATAACTTTAGGAATAAGGTAAACAGCAAAAGCTTCCGGTAGTCTCTCTGATTTGATTACTATTGTCTTCTAATTGTTTAAGAGTCCATCTGAGATCAAATCCTAATTCTGAATTCCATCTCCTGTTAGTCTCTTTTCTGTGAGATAGGACCATTTCTTCCTGATCCACAGTGATGGAGGCTTCAGTGGGTCTGATGACATCATGTTGCCTTGATATAGGAAATGTGGAGGTAACTTATGATCCCCTAACCAGGAGGTAAAAAAAAAAAAACTAGAAAAAAAAAAGACGTTATGTGTTCTAACTTGATTAAGGACCATACGACAACCCTACAAACTATGAAATGCAGTCAATTAAAGTGAAAGAACATTAATATTATAAGCATTCCCATCTCATCTCTTCCCCTCCCCAGAAATACCTACCACCTGGAGCTTTGCAAGGCTCTTATTTGCTTTGTATAAAGACATTTTTACCCCCTCTGAATTCATCTGTATTTTTACTAATTTCAATTCTGCGTGAAAGTGCGCCTGTGCTCTATAAATTCCATTGCAATAATTCTTCCACAAAATTTTGTGTAAAGCCTTTCATTGTGTTGTTTATAGCTGTGTTTATTCTACTTTTACTGTTGCATATAATTTTCTTTTATGGATCTACCCTGGTTGATCCATTTATTTTTTATTTCATTTGATGTTTGAATTATTTTCAGTGTGGGAGATTTATGTAGAAGATATACGGATCCAAATTCGTACTTATGCACAGCAGTGAGCTGCAGAAATCGTCAGGGTGCCACAGATGAATGCAAACAGTCTCCCGAAAGACTGTAAGAGGTTCTATGCTCACCTTGACTGAGGAGAGCTGCCATCTGCCTACATCTTTTATAGTAAAAATTTGTCCATTTTTCTCTGATGTCAATACAGTTTGTAAGAAAGAATATGGGGTGGGTGACTTAGCTGCTACTCTTTATTATTGCAGTGGAAGGTGTGCCCGGGGCAATTAGGGAAAAGTACATAAATCCAGTAAAAGAGAAGGAATGTGACTTCTAGAAGAAGACACGCCATGTCTGTAGAAAACACTAAGGAATTCAACAAACACCTATTAGACCTGATGCTAGATGTCAATAGGGTACAGGACATGAGACCACCATATAAATGTGAATTATTGTTCCATACACTAGCAAGAGCAACCCAATGATGAAATTAAAATATAATCATTTCCTCCTGCAAGAGAAAGTACCAGAAATACTTACAAAATGAAATAATGAAAAGTATAAGCTACATATGCACAAAAGAACAAAACTATTGCCATAATCTAGAGAAAAATTGAAATGAATGGAAACACATTTTGTGTCCATAGATATAAGGCTTCATATTGTTAAGGCAGGCATGAGTCTCTGATTGCTCTACATATTCAGATAATTTAATTAAGTATGCCAGACAGCATTTTTTAAAAGAAAAGATAAATCTATGCAGAATTTCAAGCTAACAAAACAATCTAGAAGAACCTTAGCAAAGAAAATTAAAGTTGGAGGCAGTGATTTGCATATTCCAGGAAATTCTTATAGAAATGCCAACTGTGTTTGTGGTAAAATGGACAAGCTTACTTAACATTTATATGGAAATACAAGGAATCTAGACTAGACAAAGATAACCAAAAGATAGATACTGGTGGACTCACTAAGCCTTATTTGAAAACTATGCAGTATGTTACACCAGCAAAGGCTCTGACTCCAGGCCTCCCAACAGGCTAGGTCATCCAATCCAAGACATGAACCAAAGAGAAAGATAGAACAAAGAGATTTACCCAACACGGTCGCATTGGGAAGAACAGACACAGAGGTTCAGTGTCTCCAAGTCTGTATTTGAGAAACTAGTAGTTTTCTAGAATGGGGAAATGAAGGATGGGCTGGTGTGAGAGTGTGTGCATCTGTCTGTCTGTCTGTCTGTCGACAGGGAAGGGAATTCAGACTGTTTTGGATCTGGGAGTGGTTCAGAAGTCCTTATCATTGGCACCATGTAGGGACAGCCCAGTTCTCTAGAGATGATCACTTCTGCTCCACGTGGAAATTATCCTTATTTAGGGTTGTTTGTTTGCAAGATCATTGTTATTTGGGTGAAGTTCTTTTTTTTCCTTGTAGATAATTTTGATAGACCAGTCCTGTTTTTCTTGGTACCTATGTTTTAAAAATTCCCTTACCTGCAAGTAGAAAAAAAAAGTAAGTGATATGAAACTGATTTACTGCATAAATTTATTGTGGAGGATTAGAGTGATGCATATCCAGAGCAAAATTCTCTAGGGCCATCATCAGTTCCCCTAAGCAACTCATTGCTCACCTGTCTTAGTCAGGGCTTCTATTGCTGTGATGAAACACCATGGCCCAAAATCAAGGTTGGGGAGAAAAGGGTTTATTTGGCTTACACTTCAACATTACTGTTCATCACTGGAAGAAGTCAGGACAAGAACTCAAACAGGGCAGGAACCTGGAGGTAGGAGCTGATGCAGAGACCATGGAGGAGTGCTGCTTACTGACTTCTCATCATGTCTTGCTCAGCCTGCTTTCTTATAGAACCCAGGACCAGAATCCCAGGGATGGCACCACCCTCAATGGGCTGGACTCTCTCCCATCAATCACTAATTATAAAAATGCCCTATAGACTTACAAACAGTTGGATCTTATGGAGGTATTTTCTTAATGGAGGTTCCCTCCTTTCAGATTACTCTAGTTTGTATAGCAAATCGGCATAAGACTGGCCAGCCCGATACTTTTATGTCTGATCCCAGTCTTCTCCAGTGTCAGGTAACTCTTTGGACTGTAGTTTTTTAGCAACCCTTCAGCTTCCACCAACCTCAAAGCCAAGGATGTGGTCCAATAACATAAACTACAGAAGAGGTTTCCCCACTTCTCCTTGTTGTCCACATCAATGGATTTAGTAACTGCTTTTATTTATGACTTTTCTTCCTTTTTAAAAAAATCCAAAATGCACTTTTATTTAGTCTCAAAGAATTTTATAGCAGTCTACAATGTGTTTTGATCATATCTACCCTGGCTTCTCCCACCACAACCCCTTCAATAATTCCTCACCACCACGCCTCCCCTCCCCAGCTTTATCCTCTTAATTTAACCCACTGAAACCAGTTAGTCTGCCTGTGTTTTCATATTATATGTATTGTGTGTGTGTGTGTGTGTGTGTGTGTGTACGTGCATGTATGTGTGTAACTGTGCCATAGTGCACATCTGAGGTACTAGGGCAACTTTCAGGCATCAGCTCTTCCCTTCCTGTGTGAGGGTCCTAAGGCTCCATCTCAGAACTCTAGTCATTAGGATTGGCAGCCAGAACCTTTACCCACTGAGGCATCTCTTTGTCCCAAGGTCTATGATTGTTTTTAGAGGAGGTGCAATACCAAGGACTGAGCCTGGAGCCTCATACATGCTAGGCGATTGTTCTACCACTGAACTATAACCTCACCATTTGATCTATGAGTTTATTTCGCCCTGTAACTACAAAAACAGTTGTGGCACCCCTTCCTTCTTGACGGACAACTCAAATCCATGTTCTCCCACTGTGATCAGTCATATTTGCTAAGAATAAGCCATCTCTTATTCCCTTTGAGATATCAATCACATGTTTGTTGCCTGGAAAGATGGAATTGAAGTTCTGAAAGATCATAACTTTGAACCCAGAGTATTACATACACACAAAAACCATCTATTAAAACTGAAGGAGAAATCAAACCTTCCCACAATAAAAACAGATTAGAAAACACTGGAAAGTTGTATTGGAGGGCACAGTCTCAGTCAGGAGCACAAATTCAAAACGGGGAGCAATCCATCTGCTTTTCTACCTCCTAAATTTCACTTTTATATTAGGAAAGAAAATGTTGAACTTCAGCCATACTGACCAGTAACAACAACAGTGTGAATTAAACGTCATTCTCTGTCGGCACCAGGGAGTTATTCCTGCACTATTCTGAGGAAATGGCCATGTACCTGCATTTGCATGCCACAAAGAGAATGACCTTATTTACTTTCTTTCCTATTTTCATACTGATGATTGGGCTAAGTGAATCAATTTAATGTTCTCTCCAATAACTGACTTGAGGTACAGAAGCCAGCAGAGCATCTGAGGGTGACAAGGTTTCTGAAGGCAGGGAAAGATGACTGCAGTTCCCAGCCCTGTTGAAAGGTTGGGATCCTTATCAAGAATAGACCAATCTTGCTCTGAGCTGAAGGGCCAGTCGAAGGACATCAGGGTCCCTCAAGACAAAACCAGACAAGAAATCTTGTGCATGACTGGGCTTCCTATAGTCCTCTCTGGTGGGCGGCTCCTGGTGTCCCTTTGTTTAATCAGTCCTCCAGGTCAGGTGTGTGAGTGAGGACACTCCTCCTCATCTGCTCCGGTATCCTCACAGCGAGGGTCTGTCTCATGCCTGTGAGGGTGGGTACCAGTTGAGTGCTGTAGAATATTATTTGAAGGTGTGTTGCTTTTGTTTATGCTGCATTTGCTTAACTCTGTGAAGCTGTGATTCTTTGCCTGTCTAAAACACCTGATGGTCTAATAAAGAGCTGAATGGCCAATAGCAAGGCAGGAGAAAGGATAGGCGGGGCTGGCAGGCAAAGAGAATAAATAGGAGGAGAAACAAGAAAAAGAGGAAGGAGGAGTAAAAGAACAAGGCGAGGAGGAGGTCAGGGGCCAGCCACCCAGCCAACCACAGAGTAAGAGTGAAAGTAAGATATACAGAAGTAAGAAAGGGAAAAAGCCCAGAGGCAAAAGGTAGGATAATTTAAGTTAAGGAAATCTGGATAGAGACGAGCCAAGCTAAGGCTGGCACTTATAATTAAGAAAAAGCTTCATGAGTGAATTCATTTGGGAACTGGGTAGCGGTTCCCTCAAAAGACCAAGAAGCCAAAAGAGTAAAAAGTAAAATAAACAAAGAACTTCAGTTGAGCTCAGCCCAAGCCCTAGCCTATAGCATCAAGAGCGATCACGGTGGCTGTTCTCTGTCTTCTAATGCTGGTTCCCGCCCTAACCGATAGCATGATGAGCTATGATGGTGACAGTTGTCTATCCTCTAATGCTGGTCCCTTTTTGTCTAAGATTGCTGACAATCTTTTCAACCCCTTGTGTCTTATACCACACCCTCACCTTATAAATGACTGGCAGTTTTATTTTGTAGAAGGTGTGGGTTTGACTTCCGTCGCTCACCGTTCTGCAGAGTCCAAGCACCCATTGAGTGCTGCTCCCGGGTGATGATCAGGCTCCTGTCACATGGGTCTGCCACAGGGCTTCCCACATTACCTCTTTCTTGCCCACACCCACTTCCCCAGTTGCCACTGGGAGGTAAATCCTGACATAAAAATTATTTAGAAAAGAATAGAGAGGTCTGGTTGTCAGCGCTCATCCATCCTGGTGTGTCCTTTAAACCTGCCTGCTCTAGAAGGCATTTTGAATGATAAAAGCAAGGCATCCAAGACCTCCAGGGACATGTGCTCAGGGAAGGGAAGTCTGTATGTGGCACCTGATGCTGAGTTCCCAAGTGGGGCTGAGAATCCCTGTCCTCCCACTATGGATCTGTGTATCCTTGGGTGTCTGATGCTGAGTTCCCAGATGGGACTGAGAATCCCTGTCCTCCCTCTGTGGACCTGTGTGTCCTTGGGTATCTGATGCTGAGTTCCCAGGTGGGGCTGAGAATCCCTGTCCTCCCACTATGGATTGGTATGTTCTTGGGTATCTGATGCTGAGTTCCCAGATGAGGCTGAGAATTCCTGCCCTCCCACTATGGATCAGTGTGTCCCGTTTAATGCTTTGGCTGGGGATTTAAAAAAAATCCCTCATGTGCAGCACTGAGGTTCTACCTAGCATAGAGGATATGGTATTCATTACAGAGAAACTTCATTAATGCACAAATCATAGGACTGCTGGTCATTCCAGCCTGATGTATGTGGGTCCCTTCAGTGCTGAAGATCAAACCCAGGACCTTGTGACTGTGAGGCAAATGGCAATGACAAACACTCTACTAACTGAGCTAGGGCCCCAGACAAGATGGTTATGTCTTCAAATGCAAATACACCTTAAAGCAGATGCGTGCTGCGCTCTTGGAGAACGTGAGCATAGCTGGCAACATCCTAACCTGTTCCTCTCAACACAGTGGTTCAACCATTCCGTGCTCAGGGTATGTTCACCTGGCACAGGGGTGGGAAGAATACATATCAACTGTAATTCCGACATACCAGAGTCGTGTATTGTTAAGAGCCAAGTGACAAAGGTCAGGAAGGTATGATGTCTGTGTAGATCACATGACATCAAAAGTTTTTGCTTAGAAATGGAGCCTGTGCCCCACTTGGAAGGCTTGGAGGCTGGGGAGGGAGACAGCTTCACTCTTTATTGTAGCTATTCTCAGGGACTCTCCACAGTTCCAGCAGCGTGGTTCTGGGCCTGTCCTGCAATTTTTATAGCTTGCTTCTCTGCTCAGACTGCCTCAGTTATTATTTGAAGCTTATTTATTTATCTTTTGAAAATAACACTGGGCAGTTTGCTATCATGCAGTTACATTAATGAGTTTTTTCAACCATTAGTCCCATGATGTTCTGGTTACATATAAAGGTTTGGACTAGTCACTGGGCTTTTGCAGAAAGAAGTTTTGTCACAGTGAGCTTGAGTGCTGTGTCCTACAAACAGGTCAGTCAGTGGAGCATAAGCCTAGCTGGTCATCAAGAGAAGCTGTGCAGAGTCAGGAGCAAGGAGAGAAATCCCTCCAGAGTGACTTTATATGTGAGGCAAATCATCACTTAGGGGTGTCCTGAATCTGCGGACCTCGGGCAGAGTGTAGGCATCTGGAATACTGGTGTTAGGCTTAGGGTTAAGTTATGGCATTAGAGCCGAACTGGAATCTTCCAGCTTCATACAGGGAATAGCTGTCTCTAGGATAAAGACTTCTAGAGGCTGTATCCCAGAAAGACAGCAAGGAGATAAGAAATTGGGCTCCTGGATGCAATCTACTTAGGAAACCTAGCTAGCAAAGATCACAGGTATGTTGCCAAATTGTACAAACTTTATGAGCAAATGGAGATTCTACTGTGATTCAAATTTCCAAAGGCCAGGGCATATAAGTTCAGCTGTGTGGTTACAGGGCCATCCTTAAACTCTAATCCCAGGTATCATAGAGATGTGCTTTTACATGTCTGTCTATTTACAGTATCAGAACCGTCCTGTGGCTCTCTTTTTGAAGTGCACAGCCATTCTGCTTCACGCAGTGCCTTCCATTATTTCTCTGTACTTTCAATGTCCCACGGAGTTTCACCTAGAAGAAGCATGCACCCTTACTTTCTTAAATTCATAGGAAAGGTGATAGAAAAGATGAACATGGTGTGTACTCATTCATAAGTGGATATTAGATGTAAAGCAAAGGAGAACCAGCCTATAGTCCATGACCCCAGAGAAGCTAGGTAAAGAGGAGAACCCAAAGAGAAACATACATGGGAAGGGTAAATGGATAAGATCGCCTAAGAAAACTGGGAGTGTGGGGGTTGGGGGAGAAGGGAGGACTGGAGGGGAAGAGGAGGGGAGAAATGAAGGGGAAAGGAGAACTTGAGGGAATGGGATGGTCTAGATGAGGGAAGGACAGAGGTGAGAGCAAAGAAAGAGATGTCTTGATTGAGGGAGCCATTAGGGGGCTAGCAGGAAACCTGGCACTAGAGAAATAGCTAGGAATCCACAAGGATTACCCCCACTAAGACCCTAAACAATTGTGGAGAGGGTGTTTGAACTGGCCTTGCCCTGTAATCAGATTGACCACTCTCTTAATGGTCATCATAGAACCTTCATCAAGCAACTGATGGAAGTAGATGTAGAGGTCCACATCAGAGCACTGGGCTGAGCTCCTGAAGTCCAGTCAGAGAGAGAGAGAGAGAGAGAGAGAGAGAGAGAGAGAGAGAGAGGAGTGAGAATATGAGCAAAGGGGTCAAGACCATGATGGGAATACCCACTGAAACAGCTTACCTGAGATAATGGGAGCTCACCAACTCTGGCCTACAGCGGGAAACCAACATAGGACCAAACTAGGCCCTCTAAATGTGGGTCACAGTTGTATGACGGGGGCAGACTGTGGGGTCACTGGCAGTGGCACCAGGTTTGTTCCTCCTGCTTATACTGGCTTTTTGGAACCTATTCTCTTTGGAAGGATGCCTTGTTCAGCCTAGATATAGTGGAGAGGTCCTGCCTCAAAGCAATGTGTTAGACTGTGTTAACTTCCCATGGGAAACCTTACCCTCTCTAAGGAGTAGGTGGGATGGTGAGGAAGATAGAGGGGAGAGAGTGGGAACTGGGATTGGTATGTAAAAGGAGAAAAGATAGTTTTTAAAACAAACAAACAAATAAATCTTAAAAAAAGAAGTAGATGGACTTCTCTGGCAATCTGGAAGCATATTAAATTTGAGCAGGCAAAACAATTGGACAGAATGTAAAGAAGGTGGCTTGGTGAGTTAGACAGCCATTGAGGGGCAGGCTTGGGCTATGTGAGACCCTCTCTGATGTAATATGAGGCGTTCAGGCTGCGTCCTGCCGCCTGGCTAGTTAGCCCCCAAAATAACCACACAGAATTAATTAAATTCTGTATTGTATTAATTAAATTACTGCCTGGCCCATTATATCTAGCCTTTTCTTGGCCAACTCTCACATCTTGATCTAACCCATTTCTACCAATCTGTGTTCACCACGAGGTCGTGGCTTACTGGGAAAGATCCTAACCAGCATCAGTCTCAGACAGGAGTTTAATGGCGTCTGCCACACTGGTTTCTTCTTCCCAGAATTCCATTTTGTCTACTCCACCAACCTGATTTCTTCCCTATCAAAAGGCCAAGGCAGTTTCTTTATTCAACCAATGAAAGCAACACAAATACAGAAGGACCTCCTACACCATTTCCCCTTTTCTGTTTAAACAAAAACAGCTTTCACTTTAACATAGTAAAATTACATATAACAAAACAGTTATCAAGCAAGAATTACAGTTACAATATTTATATCTCTTTTATCTTTTATCATAACAAAGGAAAATGATAACTATAACTATCTATATATTCTTTAACTCCATCAAAGACTTCAGAAGAAACTAATATTACCTAAGTAAGCAAGAAGTAAGCAACTTCCAAAACTCTAGACATGGCAGAGACATCTCACTGCCTGTATAGTCACCTAAAGTTCTTCTTACCATTGGGGCATCCATCTTCAGCCTACAGGCCCATAGTATCCAGCAGATATTTCCATGAAGCAGGAAAATTCAAAGACAGTTCAGTCACTCTCTTTTATATCCTGAAGAATGTCTCGTAGACTCTTTCATGAAGCAGGAACCCTGAAGGATCATCTCACCTTTAGGCAAGTTCAGCAGTCCTCTCTCTGCGGGTTCTTCTTGTCCAGTTTATTCATCAGTCCAGGCAAGAGCAGTTTCTTGCTCAAATGGCTAACCAACTCCATAAGGAGCCTCTTCTATGCCCATCTTCCTCTTGAAGCAGATTGGTTCTGCCAGGAGCAGATGTGTCTCATTGTCATGAAAAGTCCTAAGTTAATAAAACATTAAATGCCATATTCTGTAGTTTTTGAAAGATATGAAGAATGCCTATCTAACTGAAATGTATCTCTATATATCTAGAAAATCTAACTAACATGACTACAAGCTTGACTATTATCAATGATTATCCATTAACAACCTATATTTACTAATTATACATTACATTTTTAAATGAACTACACAATCACAATACCTTAATCAAGAGCAGAAATATACATATAACAAGAATAACCTTAAATTTATATCAACAAACCAAGATTCATGCCAATGCAAATTAATTATATCTATATCATCTCCCCTTTATATGTAAAAGAGCATTTATAAACAATGTTTGGGAATATGGACACAGTTATTTCTCTCCAAACTGCTTCGTGCTGAATGGGGGTGCTGTTACTCAGATCTTTTATGGTGCATCCTATGTGTTAGGTTCTTCTCAGTCACCAGCTGATTGAAGTAATTTTCTGAAGGTGTTCATGGTGACCTTTGAGGAGGGCGTGGTCTATCATACTATATTGGTCTAGAAGCAATCCACAGGGTCTCATCTTCTGTGAAAACAAAAGAAGAACCTCTTTTCCAAAGCATAATATCCTTAGACCCAAATTCTGAAGTCAAGATACCTTTATGATATACATGGTGGTTTAGTTTAGCCCATACAATGAAATATGTTTTTGTACTTAGCACCTTCACAGTCAAAAGTTTGAAGAAAACACAATAAAATACATAATCTAGACTCTCCGTGAATTTTCCATTTTTGCATGGCTTATTTTTCTTTATATGTTTAATCTATGACTATCTGTACTCTGTCCCTTTAAAGACTTTACCCTTTTTTAAAAAGCATCTCTCTATACTCTTTATTTCTTTTCTCTTTAAGCCTACTATGTACACTCATCCAACATTGTGACCCATTTAGAGGTCTTTTATGTCTGAATCTGTCCTATTGCATTGTCCTTAATTCTCTACTGTTTTGAAGAGCTTTTAAAATGCTAAGCACCTTGGTTGCAGCTGCTCTGGATGTTGGCTCCACCTCTCTCCAATTTCAAAATCGTGGACGTACCATTTCTGCTAGCTCTGGGGCCACCTGGTAGGAGCTGCACTCAGCACTTTAACTCTGAGACTGAGCGAGTGGCACATAAACTCTTTCTTTCTGAGTTACAGCCAAATCTGCCATGCAGAGCACTGTGCAGCCCAGAAACATCTCTGTGTATGGCAGCAGAAATCTGCCATGCTCTCCTGCTTGTGCATGCCTAGTAAACCTGATCCCACTGCTTGCCCAGGCAGGGAGCGCTGAGTCACAGGCATGGTCTCAGCCGTTTCCTCCCAACCCTAGTGGGCACAAAAAACACCCAGGTCCTACAAATGTCATTAAAATGCTTTATAGTCGAAGTTAGCATTGGCGGCACAGCCCAGGAAGACGTGTTTTAAAACCGTGCCACTTTTTTTTTTCTACAGCTGAATCAGAAAAATCTCTCTTAAAGCAGCTGCGGCAAACTGCCAGCAGGCAGTAAAGAGCTGTGTTAAACTCTGTATTGTTTCTGAAACTCTCTCAGATTTTACGTGGAGTCAGTCAACCACGTTGAGGTGCCAACTTGTAGTATGAGGTAAGCGGGCCGCGTCCCACTGCCCAGCTAGCTTAACCCCCAAAATAACTACACAGAAATTGTATTAATTACATTACTGCCTGGCCCATTATATCTAGCCTCTTCTTGGCCAACTCTCACATCTTGATCTAACCCATTTCTACCAATCTGTGTTCACCACGAGGTCATGGCTTACTGGGAAAGATCCTAACTAGAGTCAGTCTCAGACAGGAGTTTAATGGCATCTGCCACACTCCCTTCTTCCTCCCAGAATTCTGTTCTGTCTACTCCGCCTACCTGATTTCTGCCCTATCAAAAGGCCAAGGCAGTTTCTTTATTCAACCAATGAAAGCAACACAAGTACAGAAGGACCTCCTACACCACTCTGAAAAAGAATAAATACAAACAAAATGAAAATTTACCAACTCCCAAACCAACCAAGCCAAAACAACTAACTAAAAACAAGGAAATCACACAGATCCTCTAATCTGCCTCTGGGTCTTTAAGCTCTTGTCTCTCTTAATCATATTGTTTGAAATCACTGAGAAATTGAATATGATTCTTACTACACTGCATTTCAATCCTTAGAAACCTCTGCCATAGAATTCCAATGAAAATATGTTAATTATTGGAAGAACTATAATATTTCTTACAGCATCCCCTCTGAGATAAAATACCATATTTATGTCAGTATGTTAAAATATATACAACAGTCAAAATATAAAAGAAAGGTTTATACTGTTCTGTAAAGGTATCAGAATGCAGTTCTGTTTATTGTGACATTCACCATATGGTTAATTAGATACACTCATCCCACAAAGGATACTAATACTCAAACTCCTGAGATCTGAGAATATTCCCTTCTTAGTACATGCTCTCCATCCAAGGGGTTTTCCCTCACAAGGTCAAAAATACAGTGTGTTAAAAGGAAAGATGTTGAGACAGTGACTTGTTGTAGATTATCTAGGGTCATCATGAGGTCCCCTGTGGGAGAAAGATGAAGAGACCAAACATGGAGTGGAACATTAGAAGCACACAACATGGGACAGCCTGATATCAGTGCAGGCAGCCCGGAACCAGAAAACACACAAGACTCTGGGAACCAGAGAGATAGGGAAGCAGATCTATGCAACACTTGTAAGGTGAGGAAGATCCACCCACAATTTGAGTTGGACCTCTGACTTCTAGAACATTAAGTGAAAAGATCTGAGCTGCTTTAAGCCAGCACATTTATAGCAGAGTTTGTCACAGGAGGAAGAGAAGCAAATGCGACAACAAGGGAGAAACCAGAAAGACGCAGCTCTTTAGAAATGTAGCTGGCCTTTGAATATCCATTAGGTGGTTAACCACTATGAAATGTCCTTTTAAAATTCACACATTGAGACTAAAACCACTTGGAGATAGTTTTGGCTAAGAACAGTCACAGGACAGAGACCTAATCCATAGTTTGGTTTATTTTTCAAGAGCCATCAAGTCCTCCTGCAGGGCTGAGGGAAGATGAGCTCAGAGGGAGAACGTAGTCTGTAAGCTACAGAGCAGTCTCCTTAGAGCTGAACGATCACACACTTTGGTGCTAGCCCTGCAGCCTTGGGGTGTGTGGAATAAGACTTGCTGTGTAAAGCCCTCTGGTCCCTGGGGTGCTCTGTGAGAGCATCCTGAGCTAGCTAGTCCGTTAGCACGAAGGCCAGTTTTCTGGCAGAAGCATTTGATGTCTGCATACAGCTTCTAGAGATGTATTCTACCCCACAAGGTTATTGTGATGAAAAGGGGCCAATGAATGTGAATGCATCAGAACTGAAAGGCCCTGTTAATGTGTGATTAGCAAATGTAATGTATGGATGACAACTTCAGTTGGTGCTATTCCTGCATGCAGGGAACATAACTCAGCCCATTACGCTTGCTTCCATTGATTCTGACGTTCGAGAAACCCTGACACTCTAAAAACAATGACTTGCTGGCAGTTGTCTTCTGGGATTTTTGTCGGCAGAGCACTCCTGACTTGCTGCCCCCCAGCAACTGCCTTCCTGACACAGAGGCAGAGGGCTGCCTGTAGCTTTGTTCCATGATAGGCCAGGGAGAGCCCCCAGTTACAGAAATAAGCCAAAGACTCCTGGGTCGCTTCTTCTGGGAAATCATAGAAGGCAGGGCTGGACACTGGAGAACGGAGCACGGCCGAGCTCTGCTTCAGGGTGAATACAGAACAAGGCCTGCATTTGCTGACACAGACAGTGAACCTGCAAAACTGAATGGCTGCTAGGACAGAGGACTGGTCTTTAGAGACCCACACATTCAGTATTCCTCCGTAATTATACCTGCACCCATCCTTTCTGCCTCCTTACCTATATTTTATATTATCCTACTTAATCGTCAATACATTTTTTTTTACATTCTCACAGTTTCTTAAATGGGATCCAGAGTTTGAGTGACTTCAAGGACTGGGGCTGTGTGGCCACAGTGGAGCAAGGCTTAAGGATGAGCCATTTTGGTGTCCAGCCACGGTGCTTGCCTCCTATTCCCGTCTCTTGTTGCTAATTTTCTTATCATTTACCTTTAAAACTATACTGAAATGTATAGTGGGTCAGAGGCAAGTCCAAGTCACCCAGAGTTGGGGCATGATGCCAGAAATGCAGGCCTTAGGTCACACTGCTTCTAGTGACTATGGGGGGTGGGTTGGGGAGGGACACTTCCTCTTGCTTCTATGGAAGACAGTTTCCACGTAACAGGAACAAGACCTTCAAGCTGCCCAGAACGGAAACTTAAGCTACAGACTCGAGATGAGAACTAGTGATTATGTGGATCGTGAACCTTCAGGTGGGACATTCGGAGGATACCAGGACCTCAGTATTAAGCTATCGTGCTTAATGCAGATTTGAAAGTCTGAAAAGTGAAGCACAAAGCACGGCGAACCGCCACTAGGATTTTAAATAAAGGTGGGATTGGATTTTTATCATGAACCTACATCTGTAAATGTATACAGCTTAGTCTCCCCCACTGCAAGTTAATGCAAGTGTGTCACGCACCAGTCCAGAAAGCTCTAGAAGGATGCAGACCTCCACTTAAGAGCTCCTGTAGGGAACATATTTAATTTTGAACATTTTTTGTAATATAAAATGAGATACAACCAACCTGCCTTATTTAACTGAAACAGTTGATAATTAGAATTCAACACACACACACACACACACACACACACACACACACACACACAAAGAGAGAGACACACACAAAGCCATTAGGTCTGAGTCGGTCGCTGGGATTCTCATTACCAGTAAACAGCAGGTTGCTTGTCTTCCCAGAAGGGAAACAGGTTCTCCAAGGAAAGCAATCCATTCCCAGCTCAAGATTGATGTCTGTGGGAACAGATGGATTGCAAAATGTGAGACTTCAGCCTCAGCTGCACTTTGCCCTCACATATGCGGGGTGTGGGTGGTGTGTGTGGGTGGGGTGGGGAGTGAGCAGAATGCGTATATGTGAGTATGAGGAGCAAGGAGCCCTTGTGTGGTACAGGGACAGACACTGAAGAAGAAAGGTGGGAGGTAAAGAATAAAGGAAGAGGTTGTAGAAAGATAGGCAGATGAGGATGGATGGACAGCCGAGGGCTTTGAGACGTGTAGAACACTGTGACGTCCGCAGGGCTTCCCAGATTTGAGAGCCTGTTTCTGCCCTTCTAGGAAACATGCACTGTAGGAAGGCAATTCAGGAAAATAAAACTGATGGATAAGGTGCAGGGCTTGACAGAGTTGATGCGGGGATGCCGGCCATGCCCCACTGCAGAAGATTTCTCCAAGAGATGCACAGCGTCTCCTTAAATCTGCTTTATGTCCCCATTCATTTTAGGAAACGAGGATGGAGAATGGGGGAGATCTCAGAGGCCTGACTTCAAAGATGGCTCTTACAGTGCTGGTATGCACAGCACACCGTAGAATCATGTGGTGTTTTTAAGACACTGTTGCTGAAGAGGAAGACGTTTTGGAGGATGGAGCCATTGAGTTCAGCTAAAGAGAGTCCCTGCTTTCGTTCTCATTAATATTGACATTATTTGATTAGATATGACCACACTCCTAATTAGAAGTTCAGAATAATATTTAAGTGAAATCTCTTTCCATTATCAACTGAAACAAGAATAAGAAGTTATAGAACAGTTTCCACAGATGTCTGCAGAAATCCCAGCTTCCCCATGCAAGGTAGAGGGAAAGGGGCAAGAAGGAAACTGTCCTCAGGGTCCGCACTTTCAGAATGCCCTTTTGGCTTCCTGCAGACAGCATCAACACACCAACTTTCAATGCAGGGACTCTTGTTATCTGTGATCAGGATGAAGCTCTTTCCTTTTCAGGTTCAGTCTTCAGGCCTGGACTGTTTGCACACCTCTCACTTCGCAGGCTGACTCTTTACTTCTCACTTACCACACTGATCATATTTTTCCTTTTGTAGTTTAGTTGCCCCTTGCCTCTAAGGGAATGCTATGCGGATAGGAGCCTGGTCCTTGGTTACTCTGGAAACTGAACAGCCTCAGCAAGTGTCTTTTTAATGAACATGTGCCCATGTTAGCTTTGCCTTTGGGAGTGCTTTTCGTTCTCCATAGTAGTGAATGCACATGAATCTGGAAGGAAGTATTTAAAAGTGTATGTACACACACACACACACGGGGGGGGGGGGCAGAGCACAAATCTCTATTAAGTGCAGATAAGAGTGTAGTTCACAGTATCAATTAACCAGCACAGACTATTCTATTCTCTTTCACTCAGACGAGTGAGTTCCTGAGATGTGACATGTCGGAAGAAGAGTAAAGCAAGATACAAGCTTTACTTTTTCAAATTCTGATAAATTATTCAGAATTCCAGGTGCGTCTTAGGGATGGGATGGCAAGCCAGAAGAAATTTCAGTACTACTATAAGACGTAAACAGAGTAGCTTTTATTGAAGTGGGTAATAAAATTGAAGTTACCAATGAGAAGAATGATTTTGAGTCTTTCAAAGGACAAGATGACTCAGAGAGTCAGCGCTCACATATGCTCTTGGTGTTTATGACGTTCACCCATTCCACAAAGCATTTGAGAACTGTTAGAAAAGCATAAATGACAACAAAATACCCTTTCAGCTCAGATCCCTGGTCCCCAGGGTAGCAGAGTATAGAACAGCTTTACCCCTGAGTGAGCATCTGGCTAGAATGTGAAACCTACTGGCGGCTACGCGCCAAGACTGCATAGGCAGATGGTAACTCTCAGCTCTCATTACAGAGCAGAGAAGCCCATGCCATCCGTGATCTTAAAGTGAGCAGTAACTGGTCTTGAGGAGGTTCCAATGACACTGTTGATTACTCTTGGATCACCCCCAAATTTACCTGAATAACTCTTAGATTGAGCTGACTGGCTTTACCCAAGAAAGGCAAGCTCCTCTGGCCTTGACAGGAGGCATCCCAGCAGGGAAGAAATGCCTGCACATCTGTCCATCACTGACCTATTCATGACAGCAAGGAAAGGAACAAGCCTGGGTGTCCATCAACAGATGAATGAATGAAGAAAATGCTACACATATACACAAGGGACTTTTATTCCACTGCAAAGAAAATATGCAGTTATCCAATTTGCAGGGAAATAGATGCAAATGGAAAATATTTTAGCAAGTGAGTTCCTGAGAGGTGACATTCTCAGGAAGAATAATCAAGATGTGTGCTTTTACTTTTTCATATTCACGATATCCGGGGAAATGAGTAAGTCTAGATGTCCAGGGCCGGCAAGAAAAATAGTACGTGTTCTCTTTTACATGTGGATGCCAGATTCCATTTTTACATATTCATGTTTATGTAGAAATGGGCATGCTTAGAAGCCAGGAAACTAGCAGGGGGCCTATTAGAGGACAACAAAGAAAATTGGAGGGAGAAGGGTGTACAAAGTAATAAAGTGCACATGTTATGAAAATGGAATCAGGGGTGGGGCAGTGGGAATGGAGGGTTTAAGCCGGAGTAGAGAGGGGAAGAGAGATACTAGATGCAGGAGAGGAGGGGAAGGGAAGGATCAACCAAAACCATGTATGAAATACCATAAGGAAACCTGTAACTTAATATACTAGTTAGAATAAACAAATAAGTAAACAAGGCAGCAGAGAGTCCAGATGCTGATCATGGGCCCATCCTGTCTTTAAAACCTGCATCATCATTTCAAGAAGATGAAAGTCTTCACTGTGATGAGGTTACCTTCATCCTAAATATATGATTCCAGAGAAGAGAGGAGATGGAATTTCTTCTTTTATAGAAACAAATAATGCTTGTTTTCACTTTTATTTCCCTTCAGATATAGAATGCCTTGTATAATTTCATGAAAATGCAAAGTTTAAATCACAAAGAATTGTAAAATTATTTTCTATATTTTTTTGGAACATGCATTTTCAGCCTGTCAGGGGAAATACTGTGATTGTCAATTTATCCACAGATATGAGGAAAGGGGATGAGGGGGCCTCTCAGCTGAAAGACACCAGCATGCCATTCAGCCTGTGTGAGCATCCATGCTTCTCTTCCCACGTGGCTTTCCATCTCCCTGACTCCCATAACGAGTCCCAAGAAGTTTCTGGGAGGACAGAATCCAAAGTATAAAATCAGAAAGAGTCAAATCATCTCTACGCAGCTGCAAGAGCCAAGCCATGGACTTAGCCAAGGTATCCTGCAACGGATCCATGATGGGAGGGCGTGTTCCATCCATACATAGTGGAGCTATGTTTTCATATGCATGGTCATGGAAGCATGCTACTTGAAGGAAAATAGATGCAGCAGGGATTATCAGACTAAGTGAACTTCATGAGACCCAGAAAGAAAAACTTTCATGTAGAGCCAAAAAAGCAGAAAGTAGACTTAGTTGTTTTTTTTTTTTTTTTGGAGTGGGTAGGTATTAGAAAGGGAATATGATCAAACTCTGTATCATATGCCAAAAAAATACCATTAGAAAACCCATCTCATTGTACCAAGACTGGACAGTATAAATATTTAAAAATATTACCTTGATTAATCACATCCAAGGATTTCCCTGTGTTTATTTACTACAATTCAGAAGGTATGGAATTTCTATTTGACATAACCAGGTAAGGTCGGGGGAGGGGTCATGTGGTCCTATCCCTCACTGCTGGACTACTCTCTGTTGACACACATGAGGAGAGAGGGAGTCATTGGATTCAGGAGTGTAATCTCTGGTGGTCTCACTCAACCCACACCGATGGCCCTGGTTAGACTAAACATCACCAAACAAAACCAAAAATCATGAGTATGGAAAAGGGACTGAGGGAAGCTGATCGTGACAGGGATGGGAAGGAGATGAGGGAGGGGAGAGAAATCAAAGTGTAGTATATGCATGTAAGAAACTGTCGAAGACTAAATTAAAAGGAAGAAAACCCTATATGTTTTGCATTTAAGCCAGTTATCTAAAATAGAACTTTCCTCTTTTCTTTAGAATAGTGTGATCCCTGAGTTGGTTTTAAAATAAAGATTCCCTCCCGTGGTCCTGAAGCAGTGTTGCCAAGCAACCTGGGCTGGGCTCCTCCCAAGAGCTCTCACTCCACACCTGGGTGCCAGGCAGGTGTCTGGAATAGAAGCCTTCTTTTGAGAACGTTTGCCTTTAGGAATTTATTATTATTATTTAGAAATTCAGTTTAATCAAAGCATATAAAGTAAGCTTTAATAGCCTTGAAGGTATAATTATAGTTTTGTGAAGTTCAGGGCTTTACAGATAATCAGAACAGAGAGAGGATTAAATATAAACAAGACGACAGCAAGATGCTGGTGTTCCCAGTCCTCTTAACTATCAGTTTCTGATAATAACATTTGAGATTTGGCCCTTGTGGGGAAATCTGAGCAGGAGTCCAGGTGACTGTAATGCAGAGAAGCAAGACAGAACAGAATAGGATATGCTTTTAATTAATGTAATGTGTAAAATACAAAATACTTGGGCAACCTTTTTCTTATTTAATTATGCATCTTTGCCCAAGCTGTCTAACTTTGGTAATTTAATATGATAATTGTATGTCATGAATTAAAAGAAAATTTAGCATCTCAGTGAAGAAAAGAGATTGGTTAAATATTTCGTACTAAAATAAAATAAGGACAGCGATTTGGGCAAATTTAAAACAGTTGGCAATGGGAGGGTTTTTTTAAAGTCTAAATTAAGTAAAAGCTGATACTTTTTCCTTCTGTCTAACAAATTTAGAAATTAGAAAGCATACTAATACAATTACAAAGCAAATACGAGAAGCTGATGTAAACATCAGTTCCTGAAAATCTTAGTGAAATAGTGCCTCAGTTAACACGCTTCAGAATTAAGATGCCAACAAAGGTACATTGAAGCCCTTATGCCTAATGTTTCCAAAACTGACTAGTGCCAAGGCAATCAAACCAGATAAGTATGAGGGTCCTGATCTTACAAGACTAAAATCTGTATTAAAACAGGACATTAGCATACAGTGGTAATGAGTCAGAGCAAACGAGAGCCCCTGTTGCAGATACCCAGTGTATGGGACTGGAAAGTTGGAAGAGGGAACACCTTTCACCCGTGTGCTACAGAATGGGTGCTGTCCTGCTGCCTTCTCCAACTGGAACTTTTGACCTCGGACTGAGCCAGCGCACTTCTGGTCTAATCTTCACACTTTTCAGGGATTTGCAATGGCAGCCCTAAGTGATTCTGATGAGATAGGAAGTCATCTTGCTTAGAGGAGCATGTCACTATAAAATAATCCTACACTGACAACAAGAGGAAAGGAAAAGTTCTCACAATGCGGGAGTCCAGGGAAAAGCCTGTTCTAGCATAACTGACCTGTGTGTGTGGATTTGTACAATCATGGAGGATGAAGATGATCTAGAAGTTCTTCAGTAAGAAGCAGGGGATGAAACACTTCCCCTCAGATCTCAAGCTGTGTGGGTGTTTCTTCTGATTCATTTACTATTTGTCATCCTGAATCCTCAAAGAAAGTTCTAAAAATATATTCTTATATTAGAATCACATTCCCTCAGTATAAAATTATAAAAAGTTTTCATGAGGATAGACACCACTACTTGCAATAGTGTTGTGATGTCCAGAAAATGCTGTTTCACCTCGGTCTACCATCAACTCTGATTAATATAATTTTCTGTCCCTCTTTAACAACGGTATGTATGTCCCATTTGGGGCTGACCACTCCACAGTCTCTCAGCCTTTGTACATGGACCTGTTCTGAGTCCCTGTGTTAATTTCCATCTACTGCACAAGGAAGTTTCCCGGATAAGGGTTGAGAAAGTCACTATTCTATGGTATGAAGATAAAAATCTTTGGGGACAGTTTATGACTTTGTTCAATTAGCAGAATCATAGTAGCAGGTTTTCCCCTAGGGCCTATGACCTAGTCAACTGAGTGACTGGGCCCACATGCACACGACCCACACAAGATCAAGTTAGTATGGGTTGGGGAGGGACTTACAGAGTCCTGCCCCTACTTGAGGGGTTACTGGAAATTGATGGCTACTGGGGGGGGGGAACGTCAGTATCTTTTAGGGATGCAGTCTCTGATGAAATGCCCAATTTCTAGTGGGTACCTCTATACTCATGCATGGTGTGTACAATGTCTTGTGCCCTGTCATTTGTATTTTAATAAAACGCCAATTGGCCAGTA
Source organism: Ondatra zibethicus (assembly GCA_004026605.1). Lineage (NCBI taxonomy): Eukaryota > Metazoa > Chordata > Mammalia > Rodentia > Cricetidae > Ondatra > Ondatra zibethicus. The sequence goes on from PVIU01003966.1 coordinate 105,202, forward strand.
GCCAGGCAGGAAGTATAGGCAGGGTGACCAGGCAGGAAGTAGAGGCTGGGTGATAAGAACAGGAGAATTCTGGGAAGAGGAAATGTCAGTCTACAGTTGTCACCCACAGGCAGAGGAAGTGAGATGAGAATGCCTCACTGGTAAAAGGTCCCTAGCCACACGGCTGACACAGACAAGAATAATGGGTTAATGTAAGAGTTAATAAGAAACCTGAGATAATAGGCCAACCAGTATATGATTAATGTAGACCTCTGTGTGTTTCTTTGGGATGGAAGGGCTGTGGGACGGGGGGGGGGGACACATGCACACACCTACAGCACTAAACTCAATGGGTTTAAAAGAGGATGGAGCTGGGAAGGAAAAACAATGAGAGGGATCTGAAAGAGCAGAAAGGTGGAGGGCTGCCCTTTCCCAAATACATTCATCTACGGCATTCCCAAACAAAACATATAACAATAAATCAAGTATATATACACTTAAAATACTTTGAGCTTGTCATTTCTGAGAAATGTAAATAATTGGACCATGCGACGGATCATTTTGAGTTGGGCCAGGATTTCTGGAGGAAGAGGAAAGGGCCCGCTGTCTGGAAATAGCCTCCAGTGGCAGGAGTGTAGGCAGGTGGCTGCCGTGAGTCAGGAACAAGCCACCCCCAGGACACTCTCCACCTTGACAAGAAAGTGGCCTTCTTCTGTAGCCCCCTAAGGCAGCGCTCTAAGCGGCCCTGATCACCTGTCTCCAATTCCCTCGGCTGGGAGTTACTGGGCACTTGTTTATAGGACTGGAAATGGCTTTATAAATGTACAGTACAGACAGGGCGCTCAAAACTAGTTTTATTCAACAAATCATTTTTGAACAGCCACTTTGGACAGACTTTGGCTGAGGATCGGAGATAAAAAGAAGAGAGCAGGGTTAGTGTCCTGCCTTCCTCCCTCATGGGTGACAGCTGAAGATGTGAAGAAACTGTCCCAGCTCGTGGTGTGACAGGTTACCACGCCAGAAAAGGCTGTGCTGCGCAATGTCACAGCCTGGAAGCCGAGCACAGAACAGGCGCCCCTGTCTGCATCTGTGGGCCAAGTGCAGGCTCATGCCACATCGGTGTATTCCTGTTTTCCCACTGAAAATGAGGAGGTCTGGCCTCGGAGCTTTGACCACTCACTGGCAGAGGCTCTGTCTTGCCGTTTTAGTTTTGTGTGTGTTAGCGCCCAAAAGAAAGGATCATACTTTCCAATCTGGATTGTGAATTCGCCAAGTGATTTTAAAAAGCACAGCCAGAGGAGAGTCCAGTTTTAATGTTCTACTCCCAGCATGTCCGTGTGGCGTTCAGCTCCCTTCTAGCTGAAAACTTCAAGAGAACCAGGTGGGGTAAATCTTAACAGTATATTATACTTTACCCAATGTGTCTGAGACATTATGATTTCTGCATGAAATCACCATAAATTATTGATGCATGCTTTGCATTCTTTATTCAGGTCCAAGTATAAGAAATGTCAGGTGGACTCACACTTATGAGGACTCTCTCTCTCTCTCTCTCTGATGCTAATTTTTCCTCTACAAATATTTTATCTGATTTAGACTTGGGGAAATTTGTAGTTGTAAAGCAAATTCACAAACTGGTTGTTCAGGCTCACTCGAAAGTGTCCTGGAATCAGATATAGGTTATAACATGTATTTACAATTAAATATAATAACCAATTTGTCTCCCAGCACATTTGCTCAATAATTTGCATGTGGCAGGGGCTGCCCTTCAGAGTGGACAGTTCTACACCAGCATGTGCAAAGCTGCTGTGATTTAAATATTTTAAAGCTAAACACAGTTTCCTCCTGAACAGATCGTCTGTGTCATCTGTGGCCTCCCTGCCCCTTGTGAGCAGGAGAAAATGAACTGAACATTCACTTTCTGAATGAATTACACACTGAACAACAGGGGCAAACCCCAAGGTAAAGAAACATATTGCTACTCCGACTTTCTGCTTTCTTCAATGATTTCTTGTTTATTTCAAGACAGTGTCTTGTCCGCATGACCTCAGAACTCAGGAACCCAGTGACCTTGGAACTCAGGGTCATGATATTCTCAGAGCTCAGGGACACAGTGGTTTCAGACTGGCTTGCTGTGTTTGGTAATCCCACATGTTTTCACATGTTTTGGTAATGTCATCTTAATTATTTTCATATAGTTCAAGATATTTTCCAACTTCCTCTGTGGGTTCATTCTTAACCACAAGGCTGTTTTTCAATATAATTCTTCATCCACACATCTGAGAATCTTTTTGATGCCTGTTTCCATCTGATCCTAACCAACTCTGGGGCTCCTGACAGAGTCTTTTGGCCCAGCATGTGGTCCATCTTTGTCGATAGTCATGTGATCCTGGAAGGAGCCTGCATTCCTGTTTACTGAGCGAAGTAGTTTATTTATTTATTTGTTTATTTTCCTTTTTCGAGACAGGGTTTCTCTGTAGCTTTGGAGCCTGTCCTGGAACTAGCTCTTGTAGACCAGGCTGGCCTCAAACTCAGAGATCTGCCTGCCTGTGACTCCCGAGTGCTGGGATTAAAGGCATGTGTCACCACCACCCAGTTTGATTCATGTGTTTTAAAGCTGCATATATGCATTTAGGACTGAGCTATGGCCTATGGGGTAATTTTGTCTTTTTATCATTATGGATTGTCCCTCTTAGCTTCTTGTCTGTGTTCCTTTGCCCTGAAGACCATATTATCTGGTATTAGTACAGGCACTTGACATTCCTATTTCCAACATATTTTTTTTTCAATATAGCATGACTATTTTAATCTGTGTATTTATCGATTACTGATCTTGGTGATTTTCTTGGTTAGTTTCATCTTTTTGTTCAGTTTAATAGTCTTTGCCTTTTAATTACAGTATTTAATTCTTTTTCATGTATTTCCTGTTAACAGTTAGTTTAGATGTTCCTCTTGGTGTTTGCTGAAAGAGATCCTGTATTTTGTAGCTTCATACACACTTATATTCAAACTCTGTAGGAAAAAGGTAAATATCAGCTTATTAATTTTCATGTGGGTCACATGAAAATGATATTTTGGATACACAAAATTAAATGAAAATATATTATTAAGTTGTTTATTATAGTATTTCATGTTATCAATTTCATCTGTTACTTTTGTTGTTAATAGCACTGATGTGGGATTTCCCTCTGTATGCTGTGATTACCATTAATAAATAAATAAACTGCCTTGGCCTGTTGTTAGGGCAGAACTTAGGTAGGCAGGGAAAACTAAACTGAATGCTAGGAGAAAGAAGGTGGAGTCAGGAGAAGCCATGGACCTGCTGCTGGAGACAGACATGCTGAAACTTTTCTGGTAGACCACAACCTCATTGTAATGCACTGATTAATGGAAATGGATTAAATTAAGATGTAAGAGTTAGCAAATAGAAAGCTAAAGCTAATGGGCCAAGCAATGATTTAAATAATATGGTTTCTGTGTGATTGTTTTGGGGCTGAGCAACTAGGAACCAACAAGCAGCCTTTCTTCAACATAGCACAGCTAGATGAAATTAACCATGTGGCTAATATTATACTTTTTATTATAGAACATAGTTACCTTTGTGACCTAAAGTGCATCTCCTTTCTTGAAGGTTTTCTGCATGAAGACCGCCCTAGCTTGTGAAAGGACAGGTATATGCTCACTGCTTCTGTCTGTGAACTAGTGACCTTTTTCATGGAGATCACACCAGCTTTGCTGTCACCTGCATGTTCCCCTGGATTACTTCTTTACCCACACCGGGAAGTATCTATCTCATATGATTTATGTTCAGGGCACTCGTATAGGATGGATATTATCTGTGGTTATTGACTCACTAAACTGTCTTTGAGATGTCTCCAGGATCTCCTGGGCACCAACCTACATGCTATCCATCCCTCTATCCCTGATCCTGGAGTTCTTAATAATGGAATCTGTTCCTTCCCCCAGATCTCCTCCTGACATACTTGACCCCTGCAGCACCTCAGCATCTCAGTGCTTCCTTTTCCATTCCCTGCCCTGTGGTTCTCTCTGCTCACCTGGCTGATGCACTTGCCACAACTGATGTGTCTTAGGTAGGGATTCTTCTGCTGCAATGAAACACCAGGGCCAAAGAGCGAGTTGGGGAGGAGAGGGTTTATTTGGCTTATTCTTCCACATTGCTGTCCATCATCAAAGAAAGTCAGGACAGGAACTCAACTGACACAGAGGCCATGGAGAGGTGCTGCTTACTGGCTTGCTCTTCGTGGGTTGCTTAGCTGGACCACCAGCCCAGGGATGGCACCACCCACCATGTGCTGGCCACCCTGCATCAATCACTAATTAAGAAAATGCCTTATAGATGGAGACATTTTCTCAACTGAGTTTCCCTCCTTTCAGACAACTCTAGTTTGTGTGTCACGCTGACATAAGCATGGCCAGCACAGGGTGCGAAGACACAGGCACCAACTGTACACAGGGCAGCTCCAGTTTTCAGCCCCCCCGGCCATCCCACAACCCCTCAGTGTCCAGCGCTGGCTGCCTTGCTTGCCTCAGGAGCGACTGCCTCTTTGGTTTGCTTTGTCACTAAATCTGATTTTTCAACTTAATTTGTGCAAGTCTGACTTCCCATTGATGCTTGAATCTCATTGTGGTCATGCTTCTCAAGGAGGTGGCATTCCTGTGAGAGCTCTGACAGTAGTTTTGTTTCTGTTACTGTGACAACGTACCCTGGGCAAAAACAGCTTAAGGGGGAAAGGGTTTATCTGGCTTACAGTTTCAGAGGGATTGAATTCATCATAACAGGGACAGCACGGCGACAGGCAGGAACATGTCTGCAGAAGCAGCAAGTTCGTTGACCACATTGCATCTGCAACCAGACAGCAGGGAGAATGGGAAGTGGGGCCAGTCTATAAAACCTTAAAATCCTCCCCCAGTCTCATTCTTCTTCCAACAAGTCTCCACCTCTTAAAGGTTCCCTAACCTTTCCTAACAGCGCAACCAGTTGGGGACCAAATATTCAAACACACAAGCCTATAGAAGACATTTCACATTCAAACCAAAAAACCTTTTCACCACAGCGCCATGCCCTGCCAGGCCACCAGACACTGGTCTGCTCTCAGCTGGCTGCTATTGATTGAGACAGCCAGTCATTGGGCAAGACACAGCAAGCAAGCATAGTGGGCAGGGGCACAGCCAGGCTGTATATTCCTGGTTGCAGTGGGATCCAGGACAGTCCCAGAACTCTGGCTACATAGCTGGCTCAGGCTTAGCAAGTTCCTCTAGCTCAGAACATCTTTCAGTGTGTTTTCAGAGACTTTCTCTGACTTTGAACTCAGTCTGCCTGCTTCATGTGTGGTCCACAGTGAGCAAAAAACTAACCCATTTTAGCCCTGGGAAGACTTTAAGCCAGGCAGTTGCCAGATTCGTGGGTGTTGTACAGAGCATCGCGCCGAACCAGCTTTCTTCAAAGACCTTTCTTTCAGCCCCTCTAGACTTGCTCTTCCACATCACCTTTCTCAATCCGTTCCCACTGGAGTCAATTAAGTGATTTCACTGCCAAAGTTCCCCTTCTTCCTACTGGAGTTCAGCAGGTTACTGAAGCATACTTCAGACTTCTGAGCGAGCGCCTGCGCCTCGCCGCTGCCCTCTCGGTCTCCACAGAGCTGCTCGTCGGCTACACTGAGCAGAACTTTTGGTTTGGATTTCTTATTTTCTAGCTCTGTGGACACTCTTCCTAATTGCTAATAGGGGATGGAATATTTAGTGTTTATCGTCAGTCGTCTGGATCGGTTAAGCCTCCCTGAGACGCGTGGTTAATGTCAAATACTACAGGGTGGCAATCTGTTTCCTGACCAAACTCTGATTGGGTGTAAAGCAAGTAAGTCAGAGTTGCATGTGTTTAAATGTTAAACCGTGATGAAGGATCACCCTCCCACAGCTGTGCCTAAGCCTATGTAGCATCTTCTTTCAGAAATTTATTATTATCTTGTCCTGTGTTCGTGTCACAGTTACATAGCTATTCCTCAGCTAAGACGGTTAAAAATGACTTCCCTTCTGAGGACATTTCTGAATATGTTTAGAGCGGTGATGGATCTCTTTGTCTGGCTTTCGTGATTGTGAAAAATAATTACCCTGCGATGTCTCGTGACCATGGTTTCCTTCACTTTTCTTAACGACCACGACAGCTGCCATCACTATTTGGCTCGCTAATTTGAAATCACATGACAAATGTAAGTTTACAACAAGGAACTTCCATTCTAAAAGACATTCAATAAGGTGACAATATTCTAAATCTCCTTCCTCAGGGCATGAGGAAATGAGCATGGCAGGGTCCTGGAAGCTCACCTCTGGCCATGCTCTGATGTAACATTCTGTAAAGGCTGAGGAGGAGGGAGAAAATTAGTTCTGATACAACAAAAGTGTGTGCTCGAGACTTTGTGGCAAAGGTCTGGCATGTAAAAAAGAAACAAAACAACAAAGACAAAAAAAACCCATGGTCATCCTTAGGATTAAATTCTAGTGACGTGATGAGGCTGGAACCCCTTGAATCCACTTCCCTGAATACTTTGTTCCCATGGCTTCACCTTTCACCCTTAGCCCTTCCTGCCTACAGTGGCTGGGCCAGAAGGTCCCTCTAAAAATATTTGCTTGGCTAACCACGCAAAGACAAAAATCATTAAGAGATATTTGAGAGTCTGAAACAATGAGTTTCATTTGTACTGTGGTTTATACTATGATATTAAGTTCTTTCTGAGTGGTCCCAGTTTCATGAGTCTTAGGAGAATCCTTTCTTCCCCACGAGACAATGCTTCAATTCACAGGTCACAGCTAACACCAGGGACATCATAAGAAAACTGTGTTCTGACAGAAACCTCTGATAATGGAACCTCCATTGTAAAGAGAAGATGCCAACCAAAAATGGTATAATACTACTAGGAGGGTGCTTTGTGCCACCTGCTGCCCATAGCTCATCCCCCGAGCTCCAGACTGACTAGAAACTCTGCTCTCTCTTTAGCATTGAGGAAGGATCCTCCACAGACCTGCCCGGATGTTAGACTGTGCTGTACTGTAGAACCACCCTTCCTCACTTTTAATATGGCGTGGAACTTAAAAGAAAGAAAATAAAAGTTGAAGTATGTTTTATTGGTATTTTGTATGTTCTCAATCATGTTGTTTGCTTTTAAACACTCCTGCCATCACCAAGCCCACAACTATACTATAAATTTATGTGACATCTTTCTAGAAATACATAATGATGCCAAGAAAAACTCAGCTTCATTTTCACGGAAAGACTGGAGAAAGGGAAGAGCATCCTTAGGTGGGGTTTGTATTTCCTATTAAGAATGACTTTCCTGCCCTTACAATACAGCTTCTCTTGCTTTGTGCCATTATTGTGTCTCCTAATAAAATCAATCCCTCCTACTGGTGGACAGTTTTCCAACGCTAATTCTCAAAATACTCACCTTGAAGTTTTCTAAGCATTGCCCTCCGAGGTAAGCAAGCCGGCAGCGATCGCAGTGTAACAATCAATAGCATCTAAACTGCAAGGAGCACATTTTATGACATCTTTCTTAACTTCATTGCTTAAATTCCTATAAGCACAAAGAAAACACAATAAAGCTAAATCGTCCCATAATGTTTTAGATGGTTAGTTGGCACAAGGACCAGCTACCCATGGAAATAAACCTAAAGATTTAATTTATTTTATTCTAAATTAAATAACGGCTCAAGTTCTCAGAGCTTTAAACCACATATGGCTCTCTGTGGCCATTGGTGGTGGGGGGTGTGAAGTCAGAGCAGTCTTCATAATAAAACTAAGGCATGGCTTGCTTTTCTTTATACTTTGTGTATATCTCCAACAGATTCCCAAGGTTTCGCTCGATGACCAGGCACTGAGGGAGACGTGGGCATTATCCGTCAAGCTAGGACTTAGAAAAACAAACAAACAAAAAACCAAAAAAACCCACCAAAGGAGTAAGCAATATCCCCTTTGTTTTGAAAAACGGGGTCTTAACAAAAGTATCCTTAAATAACAAAGGCATCTTTAAATGTTCTGCTAACACGAGAACTAGTAATATGAATACAATAACATGCAAAAGATAATACACCAACCTCAACACTGGATGATAGTTATGACTGACGTAATGAAAGTTGAACATGGTGCTGCACACCTGTACCCCAGACCCACAGAAGTGGGGGTAAGAAGACCTCTGGGGCTTGCTGTCAGGACAGGCTAGCTGAATAGTGAACGCCACCGTCATTAAAAGACTTCGTCTCAAAACAGTACAGTAGAGGGCCATTGAGGAATGTGTTGACGTCCAGCCTCGACATATACATGAACACATCTGCACACACATATGAATATACTCATGCAAGGGCAACAATTACTGCATATTACTCTTTCTGTGAATTTATATCTTGGATTTTAACTTGCTCCTTCCCTGTGAAAATGGTATAATGAACCTTATGTCCTTACGTGATGTCTGTGTTAATCCCCTGTGGCTCTTGCTTCACCATATACAAACATGTTCAACTATCCTCCCAGCTGGCTTCTGCTGTCAACTTGACAGAGCCCCGAGTTATCTGAGAGTCTAAGTTGGGGGGTTTCCTGAAGCAGACTGGCCTGTGAACATGTCACAAGGGATTATTGCTAGAGGACCATAGTTAAGAGGACCATAAGATAGAGGACCTTATATAACCTGGGTTGTATAAGGAAGCTAGCTGAACTTGAACTTGGGAGCAAGCCACTAATCAGTGTTCCTTTGTGGTTTCTGCTTCAAGCTCCTGCCTCAGGTTCCTGCTGTGGCTCACCTCCATGATGGACTAAAGTCCTTTCGTCTCCCAAGTCATGGTGTTTCTCATGGCAAGAGAAAGCCAGCAAGAACAAAGGCCATGACATTTCGTCCCCACAGACTGCAACATGTGTTTTCTATCTCCCATCTAAGCCCAACATTACATGAAATGCAATCAACTTAATATCAATACAACATTGGGCATAGAAAATGTACATGATCCAGCTGCCCTGGTGAATGAGTAATGCTCTCTACACATTAAAAATTAAAGAAGTGTTTATATTAGGAAGGGTTCTCAAGAGGAACGGTATCGACACAATGGTTAGATATCACTAAAGGGGATCAATAGGTCTGTGTACAAAATAGGGTCCTAGTAGACCATCAAAGTCTGTCTCTATGCTAAGAGAAGCTGAGACTACAGTAGCTGCTCAGCCTGTGAGGCTGGATGCCCCAGCTGTCCAGATCTATCCCCAAAAGTGTGGAGAATCCTGGAGAGAGCCACTGGCCTCTCCAGTCCACAATCAAAGGCTGAAGAACCTGGGTTCTGGAGTCAGCGGAAGCTGCAACGAGGTTAGACATCCTCAGTAGCAGGACGTGAGGCAGACTGGCAAAGCTGTGTACCCTCACACCTCTTTCTATCAGTCATCTGTTGGAAGGTGCCACTCCTTGCCCACTCTGAGTAAGGGACGCAACCCTTCAGTTAATCCTTCTTGGAAATGGCCTCATGGAGAGCCCCAAGGCTTGCCTCTCAGTTGTTTCCGGGTCTTGTTAAGTTGACAGTCAAGACTTAGCACCACATTCTCCATCCAAGCTGAGCTTCATTGTCAAATGACTTTCAGTTCTCGCCTCTTTAGCCTTGCTTCTCTGGCACTTGGGTTTTATAACATTCCTTAACATGAAGACAATTTGTCTTTTTGTAAGTTTTTCACAATTCTCTTTTTGCATATATATATATATATATTATGTAATGTGGTCTATATTTTGCATATATATTATATATAATGTATTATATATTTTCATATATATAAGGTAGGGATTGTCCTACCAATGGAAAGACATACTTTTGGGGTAACATGTCATCCAATTTTCCAGATGTTCCCCATCTGGAAGGGGTTTTCATTGGTTTTTCCATAGAAGAAGGAGAAGAATACAGGGCCAAAGGCATAGAAAATATTTTCACAGGCATCTTATATGACATGTGACCAAACTCAGGTAGAATGCTTTAGAAGCAATGCTGAATAACACCTCTCTTCTGCTCAGGCCTGTGAAGGAGGCTCAGAGAGGTGGAGTTTCCCTATGATGGCCTAGATAAGGTCGCTTCCCAAATACTACACCTTCTGGCTGCAGTGAGGGGCTCATCAGCCATGTTAGAAGCCAGCGTGCCGTGAGTATGCCATCCTCAAGCACCCTTTCATTTAGTGGTTCTGGCATCACTTGAGGATGGAGCCTTGAAACAGTCCAATGCAGAGAGGACTAAAAATTTAGGAGGTAGCTAGTTGCCTTTTTCCTTTCATACGTATTCTCTAACAAGATTTCCCACCTTCCACCCTACCCATGGGGCTCCCTGAGTTAACGATGTCACAGCGGCCATTGGCTGACGCTCCAGGCCAGGTTTTGGTGGCTTGGCCAGAATATATTGACAGCTCCCATACTTGAACTGGGATCAGTGCTGCAGCACCGTGATGATGATGAGAGGGTGTGACTGTGCATGTCAGGAAGGAACACAGGGAGAACCGAAGGCCCAGGGGCAGCACTCAGGCAGAGCTAAGTTTGTCTTGCTTTGCTTGTACTGAGCTCTGGTCACTTCAGGGCACAGGGGTGGGGGTTGCGGGAGGGCAGGGGTGAGAGGAGAAAAACCATAAAAATACAGAACGAAGGAAAGCTTGTTCTTGGGAGAACCCTAGAAAGTTCTTCATGTGGTCTCAGGGCACGTGAGATTATATGAAAGACTGAAAGGGGGGCCATGCATGCAAAGATGGCGACAGAATTGAAGCCCTTCTCCTGCTTGTTCCCCCATCCCTATTGATAGGAGACAGGGTCCATAGGAAAGCAAGGAGAACAGGCACCTATGTCTGGTGATGAAGGTGCTGAGAGCTCAGAATCACTTGCAGATCGACAGCTTTCCTCCCTCCATGGTGTCTGTTATCTCCATGGCAACACTGCACCTATTGTCTCTACATTTGAACAGGAATCTTATTGTCTTAAGGTCTTGAATTAAATATAACATGCTACCAAACTAAAATATTAATTTTTTGATCAGTTGAAATGTACCAGGTACCACGGTATATGGATATACACGATCACAACTTGTCTTTTACATGAATGCCAAATGCTGACATACAATACATATGCAATTTGTAGTAGCAATGGCTATCAGTGTGGAAGCTGTTTTTGGTCAGTTTAGTGCTCAGGACAATTGACAATGTCTGTATTTTTTAAAACTTTTGAAGCTATGCTTTCATTATATTTTATCAGACACCAGACTGATGTCCTCTGAACATGTGTATGTAATATTATTAACACATGCTAGTGTCGCCTAGATTACAGCTAAATCTCACAACTGGATTATGCAGTTCTATACCTGGGAGGCTAATAGCCTCAGTCTCCACTGTGGGGAAGCACCACCCTCGACTACATCCAAGCGTACACAGAGACATAACCGTGGTGCTATCCAGGAGACGCCAGCTCTTTTCGTGTGCGTCCCCCTTTTTAGCAAGGCCAATGTGTGTGAAGCTTTGACTTTCCTTTCCTCCAATTCAGCGTATAAATGACAGACGAAGGTGACCTTCAGTTGTGCGGGGATTGTTCTCCAGAGGTGGGACGGGAGAGAGAAGGTTCTACCGAGGCAACTTGAGCTGATTGTGCGGAGAGAAGTGGGTGCTGAGAGCTCGGTTAGAAGCAGCGCAAGAAATGGCAGCAGAGAGCTATGAGCCCAGGCATCGAGCGGTGGGGAGTGTAATGAGATAAGATGTTCTAAAGTGGCTGTTGGACGTGATTTTTAAGGTGATTTTTTAAAATTGTGCAACTTAAAGTTTCAGAAAACTCCAGGCATTTTGCGAGAGATTGAAGTCGGGAGCAGCACCTGTCAGCACTGCTCCTCCCTGTGCCAGGAAAGGCTGTCTTTGCTTGATTAAAAGAAAGGACCACTGCTATTATTCAGGTAGATGGGAGACAATAAGAGCAACAAACACTGCTTGTTTAAGAAATGAATCTGGGAAAATATATATATAAATGAGAATCTCACTTGTGTTGTTAGAGATAGAGTTTGCTGAATGAAATTTTGCATGGCATTCATGGGCTCTTCTCTCAAACACATATAACTAGCGTGTGAAATACATGATTCCACATTGCCAGCATCACCTAGCACGCAGTAGATTGGCAGGCCCATCAGCGCAGCTTCCCAAGGACATCCGACTTGGAGTTTTGCTTTCCGCGTCTGGTTTCAGTCTAACAGTAGTAGGTCTTGATGAACAAAGCCTAGATCTTTAATCCTTTGAGTTTTTCCTTTTTCTTTTTATTTCCACATCTGTGTGGTAAGCACCTACTTTGATTGGCTTTGTTGGCTCCCCTCTCCCATTTTTTTAAACACAGAACTGTACATTTCCTTTATAAGCATAGGAAATTACCCCTTTGATAATTACTGAAGTCAGGAATAGAAAATTATGGTATCTTCAGGTGATAAGTACTTAAAATTGCAAATTAGTCCTAACATTTGCCAAAATATAAATCATAAGTCACATATTTTCCAATGATGTCCTTTCTCTATTCTCTCTCTCTCTCTCATACACACACACACACACACACACACTAGTACAATCACGTGGATCCTGTTGTGTTATCTACTTGCCTGTTGAGTCCCCTTAGAATATGATCTCAAGGTAGATGGAGTCAAAATCCCTCTTATATAACCACTGCATCATCAGTACCCAACCCAGAGCCTCAACATGTTTGGTGGAACAAAGACCTTGAGCACCCATGTCTTGAGGGCAGACAAAGGGCATAGGAGTGTATGAGCATGGTATCTTGTGAATCATGGGTTTGCAAGAAATTATTTAGCACAGGAAAAGTCTGAGCTTTCCAGTGAGATGTGAGATTCCTCCTGGTGCCCTGTTCCCATTCCACTCCACAAAAGAACACCCTGCTTGTAGTACTGACATTAGGAAACCAGGCAGGCCTGGCTTCTCTGTGGGTATCTTCCCAGCTCCTCTCTCAGTAGAAGGAGACTGAATGTGGAGATGGCATTTCATTAGCTTCTCTGTTGGATTATAGGTGCAGCTTCCTGTCTATAGGTGGGGCTCTTCTTAGAGATGAGCAAGTTGGAAGGGAGGGGAAAACTGATGCTGTGTAGGTACAGGCAGCAGGGTTGCCAGATGGGAATGAAGGAATGGGATGTCTGGGTTACCGTATTATAAAAATCCAATGAATACTTTAGCCTTTGTGGAATTAGGAAATCATCTTCTAAATGTCCTCTTATAAAACGTTAAGTGAAAAACAAGCAGAGGTTTTAAACTGCATACAACCCGATGAAAGACAGCACACCACATTCTCAGGCTAAGCACAGAGAGAAAAGTCTCTGGTTTATGAAATGTGCTGATGTCTTTCTGCTGTTAAGGCGTATCAGAGTGGCTTTGCCAGAGGGATCCAACAAGAAGTAGAGGAGAAAAGGGAGATGACTTTATAAAGTATACTACAAAAATATAACTAATAAGAACATATAAACCTGGCCTCTAACAAGAATATTAAACAGATAATTCAAAGCCAGAATATAAAATGAGGGGTGAGAAATCTATCACGATCCAATGTCATGCATTGCATTGACAGTGTGCATGAGATTAAATACCCTAGGCTGGAGTCACTGCGACTCTCTAGTGTCATTGGCTTTGAAATCCTGGACAGATCGGTTCATTTTCTACACATTGCCAAACTGACTGAGAGAACTACTGAAAATTTAGGAACGATGATTGAAGATATGTCATTTGAAGAAAGATGGGTTTATCACTCATTGAAGCTTACAGCAGCTCATTGCCCCTGCTGCTGCAGATGCTTAGAAGGTGGGATAGTTCTAAGTCATTCTGTACACACAAAAACTTCCTAGGGATATATGCTAAATAACGTGCCCCCCCCCCTCCGGAAAACTGAAGGAAGCTCAAAGAGGCTGGTTCTTTTGTGGGAAATCCTTTGAGTGCCTATTGTATGGGTCTCCTTAATCTTCCTGACCTTGGTTAACTACTGAACTGAGACAGACACACTATCGCACACCAGGGGGTCTGTCACCATTTATATATAATATATACATACATATATATGTATATATAATACACATACACACATATATTACTTTCCTACCAGATCACAGTTTAACCCACTCTCCTACTATTCCCTCCCCCTCCTTCCCTCTGTACACCCCCCACCCACTCCTCCTTTGTTTCTGTTCAGAAGGGGGCAAGCCTCCCATGGACTTCAACAAAACATGGCATATCAAGTTGAGATAGGTCTAAGCACCTTCCCTTGTATTAAGGCGGGGCAAAGCAGCCTAGCATAAGGAATAGCTCCCCCAAAGTCAGCCAAAACATTAGGGACAGACTCTGCTCTCACTGTTAGGAGTCCCACAAGTAGACCAAACTACACCTCTGTCACACATATGTAGAGGGCCTAGATCTGTCCCATGAAGGCTCCCTGGTTGTCAGTTCAGACTCTGTGAGTTCCTATGAGCCACGTTAATTTCTGTGGGTTTTCCAATGACGTTCTTGCCCCCGTTAGCCCTTAAAATCCTTCAGCAGGATTCCCCGAGCTCAGTCTAATGTTTGGCCGTGAGTCTGCTCCTGTTTCCGCCAGTTACTAGATGAAATCTCCCTGATGACAATTGGAATAGTCACCAGTTTGTGAGTAGAGCAGAATATCTTTAGGCATTTGACCTTTTTTTTCAGTCATTTTTGGTTTTAACCTGGGCCTCTGGGCCATCCAACCACTGGGTCCTGGCACTCTAGGCGGTGCCAGGGATAGGCTCACTCTTGTGGCACAGGTCTCAGGCTGGCCCAGTCGTCTTTGGGTAGAGTTTAAAGGCTTACCTTAGGTCCGAGGCTTGCATTGACCTTTCCTATTCTCTAACTATTCATCTGGACCCAGGTATACTTTCGCAGGGTCTAAAACAGCAGTGCTCTTGTTTCCCAAATAGATGAAGTGGCTTTCGCCAGCCAGCAAGCCCCGTAGACATACTTCAGGACATAAAACTTGGAGCTTGGCTTGTGATTTACCGTTGTCTTGATATTTACAAAGAAATACTTGAGGGCTGGGTAGATGGCTCAGTCAGTGAAGGGCTTGTCCTGTAAGTGTGAGGACCTGTGTTCAGATCTCCAGTGCCCATGTAAAGAGTCAGACACTAGATTTGTAATTTCAGTGGTGGGGTGGCCACAACGGGATGCCTTGAACTTACTGGCCAGGTGGAGAGCAACTGATAACGACATCTAATGTCAACCTTTGGTCCCGCCCCTATACTGTTAAGGCGTATCAGAGTGGCTTTGCCAGAGGGATCCAACGAGAAGTAGAGGAGAAAAGGGAGATGACTTTAAATTATAAAGTATACTACAAAAATATGACTAATAAGAACATATAAACATATAAACACATCTACCACATACTTGAATGCACACCTCCCTACCCAATAGGAACATGTGTACACACACACACACACACACACACACATACGCATGCATGCATGCTTTCACATACCACCACCAAGACCCACCCACCTCCTCACACACACAGGAAGGGAGGATATTTGAGACAAGAACACAAGCCAATCAAGTCATAATTTTGTCACAGATAACATTTTGGTCTCAGTTTCATTCATATCATCTCATAAAGAAGAAATCCCATTAGCACCTGCTGATGGTGCTCTGGGCTAGAGAGACATTCTGTTGTCTCGGTACAGTCCAGGGTAACACTAGGAGCCAGAACTACAGTACTGAAGTGCCTGTTGGTGGGCCATCTAGCAGCAGGTAACCTGAAGACCACTATGGACCAAGAGTCACATGCATGCCCTCTTGATGTCACACAGAGGCAACCTCAAGCTCTATATCTGAGCCCATTCATACGGCCAACTGTAGCATCCAAAATAAGGCACCCAGGAGAAAGGGAGCATTATAGGTACCAGACAATGGATACTTACTAATTTATTGGAACCATCAGAGAAGCTAAGGAATGAAAGGTGGAGTTTGAATGACAAAACTATCCAGAGATGATGCTCTAGAGATGCCTCACCTGGAGGCAGAGGGATGTACTGTGCTGCCCACCGGCAGCCGGTGGACTGATGGTCCTGTTTCCTTCTTTGCTGTTTTCTGTCTCTCTCCCTCTCTCATTCCACTTGCTAGGCTTCCGTACTCCTCTTGCTCT
The DNA here is from genome assembly GCA_004026605.1 of Ondatra zibethicus. Lineage (NCBI taxonomy): Eukaryota > Metazoa > Chordata > Mammalia > Rodentia > Cricetidae > Ondatra > Ondatra zibethicus. The sequence goes on from PVIU01003966.1 coordinate 121,362, forward strand.
ACTTCAGCTCTCCCAGAGCTGTGAGCCGCACACAAGGTTTAAAATCGTTTCCTCGGGCATGCGCTGGTCTCTGTATTATCCTCTTTCACAATAGTGCACATGAGAAGGAGAAGGGGACTTTCTGAGACTGACTCCACCCTTTGATTTATGCAGGCTTCCCCCACAGACACTGCTATTTATAATGCCCGCGACGGCATACATCATTTTTGAAGGTCAAAGAAGTTGGGGACCTAACTTATAATCTTTACTGTTCAGGTAATATATTATACAAGCCCAGTTTGAACTGTTTTAAACTCAAATTGAATTTCTGTCAAGCGATCCCTGTGATGTTTAGTCTGACTTCTAAATCGTCAAGTCTCAACAAGTATCAGCTGCAAAAACATATATTAAGAGAAAATGAAGAAGAGGATTTTATCAGTTAATTTGGCAATTATCACATGATGATAGGAAATAATACTTTCCATTAAAATTTCTTAGGGTGTTTATTAGTTCCTGTAGATGGAACATAATGCTTTGCTTTTATGTGAATCATGCTAGAAATTGGATGAAGTGGAGAGGGTATTAACTATTTTCACTGTGATATATAATATATATTTTTAAAACAGGAAATTACATTCCATTTCTACACAGGCAAGAGGGACTTTTGAGACAGAACTTTAAATCTGGTAATTTTTTTTTTTTTTGGTCTTATTTAGGGCAATGGCAATACTACTTTAAGAAGCAGCTTCATATGAGAACTACAACAGGTTAAAATGCGATTAAAACAGATCCCAGTACACACGTATTAGAAAGGGCAGCCTCCAGCACAGGACAGGGTTCCGATGAGGATGTATAGGGCTGCAAACTGATTGACCATAAGATGGAGCAGAAGGACTTGACAGGACAACAGAGGGCTCTGAATAGCACCGTCACGGTAGAAACGTGTCCGTCCTGACACAAGGTATAAACACATCAGAGGGGCTGTGCTGGTAGCATTAGGTCACTTGACACAAGCTAAAGTCATCTGCCAGCGGAGAAGCTCAACTGAGAATAGGGCTCTATGAGGTCCAGCTGTAGGGCATTTTCTTCATTAGTGATTGATGGGGAGGGCCCAGTCCATTGTGGTGGTGCCATCCCTGGGCCAGAGGTCTCGGATTCTATAAGAAAGCAGGCTGAGCGAGCCATGGAGGGCAAGCCAGTAAGCAGCATCCTCCATGGTCTCATCATCTCCTGCCTCCAGGTTCCTGCCCTGTTTGAGCTCCTGTCCTGACTTCCTCCAGTGATGAACTACACCGTGTAAGTGTAAACCAAACCAAACCAAAACAAAGCAAAAACAAAACCATACAAAAAAATTTCCCAAAACCAAAAACAAAACAATGTTAGAAATGTCCTCTCAAAGCTCACTTGAAAGCCACCGGCTAAAGAGAATTTATAATGCAGGAGTCGTGTCCACTGCTGTAATTGGAATTTAGCTTGCAGGCTCTGATCCTCACCCAAAAGGACCTTCGTATGCCATTTTGTTGTTTGTAATAGAAAAGTTCTGCATAGTTCCAACCTTGCCAAATGTAGGGCAATGGAGGTTTTATTTTAGGATAAGTTTACTAGAAATTTTTCAAGAAAATTTGCAAATATAAGTCAAATGTAAAGCAGGTGTAAAACTCTTCACCAGTTATGAATCTACCGACGAGCATTCATGCCTTTGGTGTTTTAGAAGGTCTAGGTGGCAGGCTGCAAAGCCTGCATAGACTGTTTCTGTGACAGGGGACAAAGGAAGATGACCCGCTCACACTGTTTGTGATGTTGTAAAGCTATGAGGGAATGAGGCAGTAAAGGCAAGGTGTCCAAGTCCTTTGATTGATAGATAAAATTCAGAGGACCCAATGGTTCTCCCCTCCCTGTGTAGATTAAGCTTTCTAGATACTAAGAGTGTAGAACAGTGCTACCTCAGGCTGTGTTGTTTGTTGAGAAAGTATTCATATTTCATAGGGTGTGCCAAAAAATAACTGGAAATGGGACCCACCCAATTATCAAACAGGTGTTCTTGTTGCCCAGGTATTACTGTGAGTTCAGAATTCTCGTGTCTGATACTCTGTATTTCAAGCCCACCACCACTGAGATCTCAGCAAGGCTATGTGTTGCTGTCCCGAAGCAACATGGGAATTTGTGGGCACAAAGGGTCGTGGCCAGATGTTCTTATTTGCTTGACTTATGGAAGACATTTCTTGGCTTCCTGGGTGATGTCCTCTGTCTTGATAAAGAATGTTTTAGAACTCAAATCAACATACTACTCAGAATGCCAAACAGCTCTAACTTTTATAAAATAGATTTATGATGGCTGTAAATCTAGCCAGCTTTTTGTAAACCTCATGAACCCCATCTAATTTTCCCCTTTGGCATTTTAAATACGGGATAGATTCACAAAGACAAATTAAGAAGAAATATTCTACTATATAAAAATAATTATTCCAAGCAAAGAAATTCTCCAAATGCCCTTTTGTGATAAAAATATAAATGTATATTTAAAGTAGCCATCCAGCTAATACCGGTGCTCTCAGGATCACCCTGCACCATTCGCATCAGCCTTTGAAGGTGAAGAAAGCAGAGCATTTGTGAAATGAAATGGATGTGCAATTTTGGGTTCAGATGTGATATTGATTTCTTGGTCTTGTGTTGATTGTTCTCATTTCAATTTTGCTACTATTGTTCTCAGGTATTTTCTGTCCATTGTGAATGCAAAATGCTGAAGCACCCCCATCCTGGGAGCTCACGTGGTTAGGGATTTTGCACTACAAAGTCAGAAACAGACTTTGATGAAAAGAGGACAAAGAGGCAGTTAAGTGTTTATCTGGGAGAAGCGATTATGTAATGCCAGCCTTGCAACACACATATACCTTTTGTGTTCGTGTACTTGTGAAGTGTATAAAAATACGGTGCTAAAATTTGTTACATATTCATTCTCATAACCAATAATTTAATAGTTTCAAATTTATGCTTCCCTGACACAAAAGTATAGTTTTATAGGAAATCCAAAGTAATATTTCCAAACAGAAAACTATTTGTATTTTCTTAACTGGGAAAGAGTAGCTGAAATAGTTTTAAAAATCCGTTCTTAATCCCAAGTGAAGAACTCACACACATTTCAAAAGTATAAGATTTTGGTTGCTGACATGATACTGTTTTTGCTAATAGCTGACTTTACAGATTAATTATTACAACAGTGGTTCTCAACCTTCCTAATGGTGTGATTCTTTAATACGGTTCCTCATGTTGTGATGGCCCCCAATCATAAAATTATTCTTTGTTACTTCATAACTATAATTTTCTACTGTTATGAGTGGTAATATAAATATCTGATATGCAAGATATCTGATATGTGAACCCTGTAAAAGAGTCATTGAGACCACAGGTGGAGAACCATTGCCTTACAACAAAGTGCTGTGTAATTTATTCACTTCCACAAGCCATCAACAGAAGACTGTGGTTGAGTTCTGTGCTTCTAGCTGTGCAATCTACAATTTTTTTCTTTGCCTTGGAAATAAAGGCACCTGGTAATTGTCTACAGTTCATGAGATTCATGATATTTAAGGAACTAAATTGAAAAATCCATTGACAGAACTAGAGCCAAGTGTGGTAGCACACACTCACCCTTAATCTCAGATACTTGGGAGGCTGAGGATGGAAAATCACAATTTCAAGGCCTCACTTGGCTGTAAAGTGAGTTTAGAGTCAGCCTGAGCAAATTAGTGAGACAGTATCTCCAAAGATAAAGTACAGAGTCTGCTGATGTAGCTCAGTGGTAAAGCACTTGCCCAGCATGGGGAGAGAAGTCCTAAGAGCAGTCCTCAGGACCACACAGTAAAGCAAGGCAAGCAACACCTCCCAGAATCCTTGTATTGGTTTTTTTTTCTTCCTATTGCTGTGATAAACACCATGAACAAAGCCAACTTGGGAAGGAAAGGTGCTGAGAATACATGATGGTTGGGAGGTCAGCCCTAAAAACGCCATTTGTGCTGCTCTCTCTAAAGCTCACGGCACATTGGAGAAGAGGGAGCGGAAAGACTGTATGGGCTGGAAGATGGGGAGGAGGGCTGGGAAATCCCGGTGTCTAGCCATGTCACAGTTGTTGCACTAATGATTAAGACTGGCCTTGTTAACAGCCAGTCGTGGGTGGTGGAGGGCTCATGGGACTTTTCCCCCTCCCCATGAATCATTGCGAATGATAGACTTTGAAAGAGGAAGAGTCATCTTCAGGTGGGCGCCCATTGGTGAACCCCCCAGGCTCCACAAATGCTTTAAAACGCATGCTCACACAAACAGCCCTGGTTAAATTAAATGCTTTGTAAAAACAAAACAAAAAGGGAAAGGTCTCTGCAGGGGAGAAAGAGGGCTGATAGGAGTAAGAGAGAAGAAAAAAGAGAGCTGAGAGCAGCTAGGATGATTTCTGCCCACGCATAAAACTGACAAGGAGCACTTATTTAACTAATACAAAAAACATCTACAATGTAGTGTTATTTCATTTGTAATTTAATAAGTAAAGCTAGCCTGAAGTTCAGAGAGTAAAACAGCCGCACTGGTCAGCCTTACAGACCAGGCAGTGGTGACACACACCTTTAATCCCAGTAGCCACACTAGTTTGCCATAGAAACCAGGCGGCAGTAGTGCACGCCTCTAATCCCAGCCCTAGGGAGGAATATGAAACGGGAGGAGACAGCTCTCAGTCACAGTCTCATTCTGAGATTCCTGGAAGCAGGATCGCCATTTCAGACTTAGGAAGAGGCAAGAGCCAAAGACTGGCTATTTTGCTTTTCTGACCTTCAGGCTGAACCCTAATATCCCTCTCTCTGGGTTTTTATGAATCATGCAACAGCACAAGAAGTCAATAAGAAAAAATGCAACCATAATGAACGTAAAATTTACTTAAGCTGTTGTTGCGGCAGCTGCCACCACCATTGCCCCGTGATGCTTCCTTTTTAATTTTTGAATTCAATACAATATATTTTGATCACATCCACCTCTGGACCCCTTCAACTCTTCCAAGACTCCCCTTGCCATGCCCCACTCCTGACTTAGAATTCTCCTTTCTTAGCCCACTGAGTCCAGTCAGTGCTCTCTGCGTGGACATAGATGTAGGGCCATCCTCTGGAGCACGGGCATCCTAAGGCCTATAGAAGAATAAATGACTTTCCTAGCTCTAGTAGCCACCAACTGCTAAACTCAGCAAGGGGTGGAGTCTCATGAGCCCCCCCCCCGCGCCCCAACTCCATATCTATGCTGGTTTTGCTTTTCTTTCTTTCTTTTTTTTTCTGGCTTGATCTTATGTAAATCTTATGTAACATTAAAAAAATAGGTAAGCGTTCCTGATGTTATTGCTTAATTCTTTTTTTTAAAAGACATCCTTTTTTCTTAAGTATTTATTATGTATACAATATTCTGTCTGTGTATATGACTGAAGGCCAGAAGAGGGCACCAGACCTCATTACACATGGTTGTGAGCCACCATGTGGTTGCTGGGAATTGAACTCAGGACCTTTGGAAGAGCAGGCAATGCTCTTAGCCGCTGAGCCAACTCTCCAGCCCTTGCTTAATTCTTGAAACCCTTGGATTCTTGAGTCTGATGGCTTCATGGATAGGTGGAATTTCTATTCTCCCTCTTGCTCAGCTGATGCCATCTGTGTGACTTCTGTGCCGTCCCTTCAGTCCCCTCAGTACTCTCAGGGTGCTGGGGGCAGGTAGGCATTCTTTTATACAGAGTGAGTGGTACTTGGGAAGCCCATGAAGAGCGAAGTGGATTTTCTGTATGTGTGTGGGGGGTTGTTTGTTTGTGTTTTGTTTTGTTTAGGGTAAGTGGTTTATTTGGTGGCAATAACGTACCCCACCTGTAGCTCACTTTTTTTTTAATTGATTTTTATTGAGCTCTATATTTTCTCTGCTCCTTTCCCTGCCTCTCCCCTCCCCTTCAACCCTCTCCCAAGGCCCCCATGCTCCCAATTTACTCAGGAGATCTTGTCTTTTTCTATTTCCCATGTAGATTAGATCTATGTATGTCTCTCTTAGGGTCCTCATTGTTGAAGAACTCAAGAAATTGGTCATCAAAAGAACAAATAATCCAATAGAAAAAAAAGGAAGTACAGATCTAAACAGAGAACTCTCAACAGAAGAATCTAAAATGGCTGAAAGACACTTAAGGAAATGTTCAACATCTTTAGTCATCAGAGAAATGCAAATCAAAACAACTCTGAGATCACTGTGATCTTTTTTTATACACACAAACAAAAGTAAGGAAGTACTCTTCAAGTTGGCTGCTGAGAAGAATGTAGGAGGAAAGAAATCCCTCACTAATTTTAGTGTTTCTCTTAAAATGAATAAATGGATTGGGGTAATGACAGAATAATAGCAAAAAAAAAAAATCAGGCCAAAATCACGGGGATTGAGTGTGGCAGAGGCATCAGTGCAAGAGTAACTGACATAATTACACATTTTCACTCTGACAATGTCAGTGCTGAGGTCAAGGTGAAGAAGGATGATGTCTTCCTCAGGACATGTTCATTATAATAAGTACAACTAAAATGAACAGACAATGTTAATGACAGCACTGTTAGTTCAATTCAGCCGAGTCACACCGGCCAAAATATTGCCGGAAGCTGCGCTCTTCCTTCTTTGCCATATTTGCTCTGCAGTGGGAAAGGAGATGCCCTGTCCCTCCTGTCCCACCTCTGACCATCTTTCCCACCTCTGCTTGGGGTAAGCATCATTTTTTAGCAATCTACCTCTCTACCCCTTCCTAAAAAGCACTTGCCTTATAGCAGATTAAAGCAGGGCTCTGATGAAACCACACAAGAGGACTACAAAAAAAAAAAAAAGCACTATCCTAGAGTAATAAGGGATGCATTAATTCCGTATGCTGTAATGAAAAATGAGCTGGGGAGTGTGCCGTTTATAACTGCTTATTCTGAGGCACTGACTAAATTATAATTTGTTAAATAAATTTGAGTGCATCTGGGAGCTTCTAGGTAACTTGATTTGACACTACAAAGTTCTGTTAAAATGGCAAAAAAAAAAAACACTCTAATTCATCTTGAGTTCTCCCTCAGCAAAGCTGTAAAACATTGAAAAAATGGAAAGATTGTTTTAGGTCATGGGAACCAACTTTGTATCTTAGGAAGTAAAGGGTCCTGAGAACAAGAGAGAAAAGATGAACCATAGAGCTCCGAACACACGGGATATCCTGGGCACCTCTAAGCCCAGTTGTACCTCCAATTGGAGGGGCTGGGCCACACAGAGCACCCACGAGATTCACCTAGAACTCTGACCCTGTGCTCAGGGCTGGGGCTCAGGATTGCCCCCTGAGGAATGCTGGGATAAAGTTTTCATCAGGATGGCAGGAAAGATGTTGGAGGACCCATGTGAAAGATGACAAACTCCACCGATCATGAGGTAAAGGGTATGAAGACCAACTCATTTAAAAGGAATCATTTATAGGAAAGAGAGCTGGGTACCTTGATTGTACCAGAATATTTCGGGAAGAATCCAACCATCTATGCACTCAGAGGCCACTGATACCACGTCCAACTTCTTTGACTACTACCTGAGCTGGTGTCAGACTTCAGTGATGTTCACAGGATGTGGGCAGTGCCGAGATGAAGAACAGAGAACTTGTGGGATCATAGAGCTTCAACCCAAATTTCAAAGGAGCTTCTAGGAGGTCAGGCAATGCATAGCAGGGTCAGAAACCTGAGGGGGAAGCCATTGGAATGGGGAAGAACAGGTGAAGTTCTGAGGATGGTTTCAGCCCAAGCTTCTGTCTGGGCATTTTGCTGGGAGTGTGACAGAAATACAGCTTGCAGACTTTGAACACTGATCATCAATACCCACCATTGCTAGTTTTCACTTGAGTGCTGAATGTGTATCAATTCACTCCTCTCCAGTTGAAGATGTCATCTCTACTCTTGACAGATCAGTTCTCCACAAAACTGTACATTGCATCATAAAGCACATTGGTAATAGAAAATCAGTCACCTTTGGGTATCCACAAAAGTGACTAAAAGCCCTCATTGTCCCCTCCACACTTTAGAATGGCTGATTCTTGTCATGGTACATACTTGCTGTATTTTGTGCTTTTAAAAAATATATTTAAGTGTGGGGTGTGTGTATGTGTGTGTACATATATATGACACATGCCACCACACATGGGAGAGGTCATAGGATGACTGTAGGCATCCATTTTCTCTTTCTCTTGACCTCCTAGGAATCGAACTCTGATCCTCAGGCTTGGCAGCAGATGCCTGAATAATGACACAGAGACTTCTTTTGTTTGTTTATTTATTTATTGGTTTTCCAAGACAGGGTTTCTCTATATAGCTTTGCCTGTCCTGGATCTCTCTCTGTAGATCAGGCTAGCTTTGAACTCACAGAAATTTACCTCCTCTGCCTCCCAAGTGCTGGGACTAAAGGTGTGTGCCATCACTGCCCAGCTGAGTTTTCTTATTAATTATGAAAGCTTGGCCTTAGTTTAGGTTTGTTCCCAACTAGCTCTTAAAACTTAAATTAACCCGTTTATATTAATCCACTCTCTGCCACATGGCTCATTACTTCTCAGAACTATATGTCCAATTTCCTCTGCATCTGGCTGGTGAATCTCCCTTCTCAGATTCTTTCCCAGAGTTCCTCTCTCTGGCCAGAAGTCCTGCCTATTCTCTCCTTCCTAGCTACTGGCAGCTCTTTATTAAACCAATCGGAAGGTGCCTTAGGCAGGTGAGTTTAAACAGACACATCTTCACAGAGTGTGCAAAAAGATTATTCCAACAGGTGCCATGACCCTTTGAGACGTCTCTCTTGTCTTTTGTTTGTCTGCTTGAACCAGAGATTCCCTGGTATGAAACACTATGATGCTGTCTTAGTATGTAAATAAGTATGGGATATATAATGTTTTCTCCCTAAGCCTCTTGCTTCAAAATGAATTTAACTTCCACACAACATGTATGTGGAATCAGCTCTGTGATGTGTATTGTTTCTATTTGTTGATGAATAAAGCTATGTGGGCCTATGGCAGGGCAGACTATAGCTAGGCAGGGAATCCAAGCAGAGATACAGGCGAAGAGGGACAAGCTTGAGAGGGAAGCCAGTGAACCACCAGAGCAGCAAGATAGACTAGAGAACAGGTAATGACACCATAGCCACGTGGAACACACAGATTATTAAATATGAGGTGGCTGAAATGTAAGAGCTAGCCAGTAATAGCCTGAGCCATCAGCCAAGCAATTAGAGTTAATATTAAGCCTCTAAATGATTATTTTATAAGTGGCTGTGGGCACAGGCAGCCAAGAGAGAAACCTATCCAGCAGAACCGGACGGGACAGGAAAACTTCAGCCATAGCTCTGCATGGGAAAACAGCACGTTCTAGGTTACAGACTTGATTTCTTAAAAAGAACACAATATCATGAACATTTGAGGCCAAGTCAAGTGCACTTGGAATGATCCCGAACTATAGCTGTGTTCCCACTCAGAAGCACAGCAGTGAGCCATCATCACAAGCCATTTCTTATCTAAGATAATAAATTAGAACAAAGTCTATATAAATAATTTATCTAGTTGACCTCAGAATAGGCTTTTTTATATAAGAAATTTATTCTTTAAGAAGAATAAAGGAAGACATTATGCTAGAATCATTTGATGTTTCAGTTGTCACAGGGACACAATGGTTCTATTTAAGCCCTGGTTATTAAAATTATATGAGCAGAATTCAAAGAAATATATTTTGATATCTGCTATTACATAATAAGGTATTTATTTTTCTTCTTGACAGCAGAAAAGCTCCTTGTGGACCGTGAGGCAGGCAGGTCAGGGAAACACAGAAAGTCTGTGTCCTAACTTACTTCTGATTATACCTTTGGTTCACTACCTCATCCCAGGTCAGCTGCAGTAAATGGCCACTGGCTTCACCCTTTTAACAGAAATTCCAAACATAGACTACAGAGGGTGAGAGGCGCTTTAAACATAGAAACGCTTTGTTCCAATTACGGGGGATTTCCACTTTTGTGCATGGACTCAGTGTTAGTGCTGGTACGGCCTTTTGACAAAATGCTTTTCATATAGGTTTGGTCTCTCGGGATCGATTCCTTTGTTTGAAAAATAGCACCTAACTGAAGCCCTGCAGAAAGGAGAAAATGAAGGAATCACAGGTGCCTAGCTGGGCCGCAGTGGTGTGATGGACCAATCAGTGACCCTGGGCTTTGACAGAGACAAAATAGGCTCCCAAGTCTTCCTGATAGGGAAACAGAGCTGAAAAAGCAGCAGTCTTGTCTACTATTGTGAGACCTAATAGACTGCTAGAAAAACCTGTAACACTTACACAGGAACAGTACATTATATAGATTCCTTTATCCACATTGTGCTTACTAAACATGCTGCTAGGAGCTGAACTGCCGCTCTGGTAAGTGGTTAGGGACCAGAATGGAAAGAGGCAGGAGTATTCTAGAACAACATAGAGGGTACCCAGAAAAGTGTTGAGGACATTAATTATCCAGTCAACAACAAGATACACCCCTGCAGGGAATAGGTACCACGAACACAGAGTGAAGTGCCTGAGGGCTTGCTGACCATGGGTAGACCTTACACAAGACCCAATTTCATGTAAGAAAATAATCCTGTTAAAGAACAGGGAAAACGATGACAAGAGCTGGCACACCTGTTTGGTGTCGGCTGTCACTGGGTTTCTCGCCAGCCTCTCTGGTTCTCCTAACAACAATTATCCAGGGTCATGTCCCAAGTAACTGATGGCTTTCAGCCCTTTGTCCTGAAGAACAGCAGCCATAGGCAAATTCAGTATGCTGACTATGAATCATTTATCCCGAGGGAGAACAGCAGGAGTATATCTCTCTGGGTACCAGATTTGAACCACTAGTATCTGGGCATTGGGCCTAGGATGAGGTCAGCAGATTTTCGGGGGTCATTACAGTTCAAATCTCATGATCTAGTTGTTTATAGGGTTAGGCGCCTGTCTTTCTGTCCCAAGGAGTGCCTTCGTGATAGTGAGGATGTTGGATTCCCAGCCCTTCAGTTCAATCTTACCTTTCATTCAGCAGCTGTGGAATGCTACTCAGGGCGAATTTTGAGGGGAAATCTATATTGTAGTGTCAACAAAGCCTCCGGCTGTCTCCAACCTTGACTGGTGACGGCCAGCAGAGGGCAGTGTCCTCGATGGAGTCACAGTCGTTTAGTGCCTCAGCGGCATGTTTCCAAACTTCTGTATTTGGGTTAGTAGCCTGCTAACTCTAGGTTCTGTCCCTGTAAAGAGCGGAGCACTGAACTACTTTCTGTGTTGAGAAGCAAACGTTCTGTTCTCCTCATTTAGTCCAGAAATGTCTAGGAAAACCAGTAGGTTGAGAGCAGGGAGGTTTGGGGACATAGTTGTGTTGGAAGCCATTTGTGCTGGGGTTTCATCACTGAAGTCATTGCTGAACTGACAGCTTCATTCTGCTGTTTCCTTAAGTAACAGAACACTGGCCAAGAAGGAAATACAAAGTCTTTCAAATAATCAAAGTCTTCAGAAAGTTCTGAAAAGAGGAGATTATCAGAAAGCCACTTACTAAGTCTGAATATTCAGAAAGGAAAAGTGAATGTTCTTCTAATGGGATCTGTAAAATATTAATTAATAGTACAAAGTAAGAGCATCAGTACATATTTCTGCTTCCTGCAGGCACCTACAAGTTTTCATTATGGCAATTTTACCAATAAAAAAAAAGAGTTTGTTTATAAAAACAGAAGGGAATTTGATTAAACAACAATCCCAAAATGTTTGACAATAATATAAAACTGTGGCTTTAGGGATCCTCCAATTTGATGAATTACATTTTAATCACAGGGAGCACATGAACAAAGAAAGTAGGGAATGATTTCTGATCAGGTGGGGCCATAGGTGAATCTTCTGCCACAAACTCCTTAGCGCCTCTGCCCGGGGTTTGTAAGTGGACCAGGACAGACTGCTCCTGTGCTGGGAAGAGGTTCGTTCTTTCTTCTGTTTTTTTCTTTTATGTTTGCATGGTCTTTTGAATTTCATGGAAATGAAGGGCGAAGCAAGGTAAGCAACTTCTGGTCCAAATTCAGTCCATGTTTATAGCTTCCTTCCTTCCTTCCTTCCTTCCTTCCTTCCTTCCTTCCTTCCTTCTTTCCTTCCTTCCTCCCTCCCTTCCTCCCTCCCTCCCCTTCTCCCCTTCCTCTCTCTCTCTCTCTCTCTCTCTCTCTCTCTCTCTCTCTCTTTCTCTCTTGTTTGTTTGTTTTGAGATGGGCTCTCTCTTTTGAGCCTTGGCTATCCTGGAACACTCTACATAGACCAGTCTGGCCTTGAACTCACAGAGATACTCCTGCATCTCCTCTCAAGTGCTGGAGTCAAAGGCCTATGCCAACCACACCTGACTTACATCATGACTTCTTTGACTTCTTTTTAAGATTTACTTGCATGCCGGGCGGTGGTGGCACACGCCTTTAATCCCAGCACTTGGGAGGCAGAGGCAGGCGGATCTCTGTGAGTTCGAGGCCAGCCTGGTCTACAAGAGCTAGTTCCAGGACAGGCTTCAAAGCTACAGAGAAACCCTGTCTTGAAAAACCAAAAAAAAAAAAAAAAAAAAAAAGATTTACTTGCAGTGAGTCAGTTTGAAATACTTTTAAAAGAAAGAAAGACAGACAGACATAGGAAAAAATACATTTTGTCTAAACACTGGTCAGTAATATCAATCCATTTGAACTGATTCCTCCCAGCATGCCATTTCCCCAATCTTCCTAGCTTCTTACTGAGTTTTTTTCTTGAGTTTTTTTTTCTCTAAATCATCATTTTGTTCAAGTCTACAAAACACAGAAGTAATTATTTAAATATTTGGCTCCATTAGAAACTATTTTTTTTAATCTTTATCCTTCTTCTCCTAAAAACAAAATAAGAAATCCTTTATCCAAGACTGTTTAATAAACCCTGTCCTCAAAACCAATTTTTGCATTACTTAGATGATGGCCTAGTTTATTGCGTTTGCAGAGCTTTTTCTAGGATTCTTGGGTTATTTTTGTTCCTGACTTAGGTCACAGGGTGATATGGGTCTTAGTTCTTAAGGACTTTGATGGTGTTCTTCTCCAAGACTGATACAGAGCACCTTGGTGGTCATAATAATATCACAAACCTCAGCTGTCTGTCAGAGACTCCAAGAGTCTTCCAATTCATGCAGGGACAGAGTGAGCATCTACATCCCAATGCCCGATGTGGAGAAGATTTGTCTTGCTGTGTCTCACCCAGGAGCTGGGACTCATGAACAAGCCTTTATTCCCTCACAGTACTGGACCCTGCGTGATCATGACCAAGGCAGAAATGGCCTCCAGGAGCTGCTTCCTGATTCTTAGTGTATCTTGTCTGTGTCTGCACATGGTGCATGGGTTCAGCTTGCTCTGTGGTCTCTTTCTTTCTTTTTACTTTTAATTTGTTTCAGCTTGAGTCATACCTTTTCACAGTTATGTCTCAAACTCTTGGGCTATAGCATCGCTCCTGCCTCTGGGTCCACCTACAGCTTGGAGGATCTTTTACAAGTGCTAGGAATCATTAGAGGCTCCAACCCCATGAACTCTCAAAGAGGCCAGCTATCACCATCATAGTGTGGGACAGGCTGTTGGAATGTGAGTCTGGAGAATACAGCACTGGGTCCATCCCACTGTTATACAAAAAATAAGATACATAATGTAGCAGGCTTTCTTTTAGGCCACCAA
>PVIU01003967.1:0-16816 GCA_004026605.1 Ondatra zibethicus
TTTCTTCTATCAGGTTCAGTGTGGTTAGATTTATGTTGAGGTCTTTAATCCATTTGGACTTGAGTTTTGTGCAGGGTGACAGATAAGGGTCTAATTTCATTCTCCTACACGTTGACATCCAGTTATGCCAGCACCATTTGTTGAAGATGCTTTCATTCTTCCATTGTATAATTTTAGCCTCTTTGTCAAATATGAGGTCATAGAACCCTTTATTATGAGACTTCATTTTTTATATGACCATCTGTTCATCAAATGCAGATATATCTGAATTAAATAAAGATGTAGATCTTCCAGAAATAAAATACAAGATGTTAATTTCTGGGAAGTAGTCAAGATTTATACTCATCAGGATTAAGCAAAGATAAGTATTTTGTGGCTATTTTTCTTTTGAAAAAAAGATAGGGATTTCGTAGGGGTGGGAGGAAAACAGCTCTGAAGACATATTCTATGTGCTATGCAATTTCATCTCAAGCTCTGGTTGCTCTGGTTCTTTTAGGCTTTTTGGCCCATTCTCTGAGAATGCATAGTGCATGACCATGCTGGTATTTTTTGCTAAGGTTTTAAAAGTATTTGTTTCAATTTTCCTGCAAAAAGTCTTGTTTTGGTGAATTTTGTGGGTGCCGTTACCTAAGCAAGTCTTTAGGGTTCACAGATGTATGTCAAACGAGTTTGTGTCTGTGGTACATTTAATTCTGTTTTAACCTAGGGATTTAACTGGGTCATTAAAAACACAGTTTCTCTCATGGTTACACAAAAGCTGCCAGCAGACTATAAGGTCAACTGTCTTCAACAGATAAAAAAGAAACTTCCTGCCTGGCTCCCCAGCAAAGGTCCTGTCGACTGTTGAACTGGTCCAGAGCAACCTCATGATTTACACAACTACTGAGCAGCTTGGGTTCTGCATTTCTCCCTTAAGCCAATTCTGTGGGTGGAAATTCACATGTATTGGGAAAGTCATACCTCAAGTGAGCTGACATGTCCTTCCCCAGTATATTTATTAAACAAATGTAACAGAGAAGTTTAAAAGATAACCCTTTTGAAATTGAAAGAATAGAAAAACAATTAGCCTTATATACTCTTTCATGACTCATGCGTTGTTTTTACTGCATTCTGCTCTTCCTCATCACCTACTATTCTCCTTTCCTGGTGTACTTTCTAAATGTACTTTAGATATTTATATCTATTCACATATGTATCTGTATACATTATCTGCTAGGGCCACATGTACAAAGCTAATTGTTTTTCTAACTTCAATTGTGTAATGATTTTTTTTCTTGTGATGACCAGTATTTAAAAATGAAATTTATAGGAAAAATGTAATACCCTAAATGACATCCTAACACTTCAGAAAGACCATGCTACCAGTATAGTAGTTCATTGTGATGGACAGAGTTATGGACTGGACAAGCGTGTGCTCGAGTGGTACATTAATCTCTCTGGGTGATATTTTTATTTGTGAGTTCATTACCATAAAGTTATTTTTATCTTTAAAATGGAGAGTGATAGAAAACAAAAGAAAAATAGGACTGAAAGCATTACAGTCACCTACTAGGTCATGTTCAATGTTAAACTTCCTTTTTCGCACTGAACTGAAATCTCCTTCCTTTGTGATTCATGAAACCTTTGACCTGACACTGACATATAAAATGTTCTTTCTTTTTCACTGTGCTCTACAACCATCTGAAGTTAGTTGCAGATAATAACCATGATTAAACTATAAGCTGTATTCTATTCATATGGAAGACTGTTTAGTGTCTTATGATTGGATAGTGATTTAAGTTTTCAAAGTTCTACTACATTCAGTATTTTATTGGTAACAATATTGTGAGACTTAAGAATCTGATTAGAAATGTTCTTTTTTTATTAGATTTTTTTTTAAAAAAAAATACCAATCCAAATTCCCACTTCCTCCCCTCCTCCCATTCCCTCCACACACCCTCTCACCTCACCCCCTCTAATACTAAGAGAGAGTAAGGCACTTTGCTTTGTTGAAGGTCTAAGGCCCTCCTTTCTACATCTAGGCTGAGCAAGATATACATCCAAAGAGAATAGGATCCCAAAAAGCCAGTACATGCTTTTAGAAATGTTCTTGCTAGTGAGTACACGACACTGGATTAAAAGGTGATGTAAATAGAGGAATGCCATGGGTAGTTAGTTATTCTAGTGGGAGATGGAGTGTCCAAGCTTCATATAATGCAGAGAACAACTGAACATACAATGACTCAGATGTCAGAATAATATGCCTATTTTGAATTGTATTTAACAGTTTTTTCCTTGTTGTAGACTGTCGTTGTTCACCACTTATTATTGTCAACAGCAACTTCTTTCCTGTAATGTATCAGCTTTGGCAGTTCAAGAGCATCTAACTTCCTCCTGGTTTACAGGTCCTAGAAAAGGACTTGGTTGACAGATCAGGATCCTGTCTCTGTGAGTGCCACACGTATAGCTAGATGGTACTCCCATGTTCATGGCAGATTGTTTCTAGGAGAGGCAATTAAACAACAGTCACACACCGGGCATTATCTCTATATAGTCTTATGGATGAGGAAACTGGAATTAAGGATAATCAGGTAAGTTTTTCAACAAAATTTCTTTCAAATCACAGGTCACAAATTTCTGATAAGATTTGTGACGTATCATTTTCTTTCTACATTTTTTACTTTTCAAATCATGTTATTTCAGCTTTTAGCTGAATTTTTTCATATAATGATTTAGTGGCCCTCTTATGAAAATGTTTATTTTATGAATATTTTGTTATAAAAAAAATGGTCCATGGAAGAGCAATGGAAAACAGAGAAAAATAGTGAAGTTAGTGCCCTTAGCGCTATTAATGTAGACTTCAGTTTAATCACATTAATTATTCTGGACATCTCTACTGTAATGGAAAAAACTGTCTACAATTTTCATTGAGAGAAAATTAGGCAGTAAGCTTACATTTTAAAGATAAATCTCTTTGATATTTCACATCTTACATTTTGACCCACTTTCTTTAAGGTTCTAAAAATTCCTAAAGCTCTGTCAATCGCTCTATGTCAACAGCATACTTCTGAACACAAACATTTGGATACATAATCTGCTGGAAATGCATTTTGAGTTTACATATGTAATTCCTCCCATACAGCACCATGATAAGGTTTCTTTATACATCTAGAATGATTGAAAAGAGCAAACAGTTCCCTCTAATTGTGATTCTATTCTTTGGTTTCATGAAGAATATAAGAGTAACTGAAAAACACAAGTCAGAAGGATTGACCTGACATTTTTCAAGACTCCTTTGGATTTTATTAAAATCGTAATCAATATGGCTAGGTAGAAAACAGGGAATAGTGTCTCATGTAAAGTATAAGGTCAGGACAGATTTCAGGCGTGAGCGGACCCACCTGCTAAGTGGGTTACCCCATCCCCAGATTCCTCACCCTTCACTAGCCAGGGACTCTAATGAACTGAATTCTCAAGCAAGTTCCATGCTGCAGGCTTCTAGGAGCCCCTAGTGGAAGCCATCTGCATTTGTGATCACACAAAATTAAGAGGAATTTTGTGTTCATTTTAAACGCATTTATAAAGAAACTTTTCGGGTTTGTGTGTTCACAAAGGGAAGCTTATTGCTTAGAAAAATGTGATAGTGAGTTGTGCATTTTCTGAAAGGTCAACCAGCTGAGTGGGGAGAGCTGAGCCCCAGGGAGGGCTTCACCTTTCTACCTCGTTTCACTTTAATATGCACAATTGAATCACAATATCCTTTAAGAGCTACAAGAATAATCTCCATCTTAGTGTGTTTTTGGAGGATATATATATATATATAACATATGCTTGCAAAATAAATTGCTTATACTTATAATTGTGAATGAATGGAAATCTTACCATGTTGTGTTTCCCTTTACTTTATGCTCACAGTATTGAAGTTATTTGAGTTAAACTCACCATTCTATTATTCTAAGTAGAAATTAATGTGTTTGGATTTTCCAAGAATATATATATCTCATATCACACTTTTGACATATTATAAAGATAATATTAGTTAATATTTGAATAAATAATAAAAACCTAGACCTCAATTTATTTCTAAAATGAATCTTTTCTAGATAAAATGACAAGAACAAGAATGATTAGTTAAGATTCTCTTGATTTGGTTTTCAAAACACTTTAAATAGGTTATGTAAGATGGCAACTTAATGAACTGCTTTGAGAATGTCTTGCAAATAGAAAGGAGTGAATGCTCAGCTTTAAAAAACAAAAGCAAAAACTAAACTATACAAAAAAACTCTGAAATCAGTGGTAGAGGGAGTGTTCAATAGCCAACATTAAATCAAACCAAAATGAACCTGGGGAACAGTTCTCTGTGAAGCCTACTCACCACTGAGATATTAATAAGCTCTTCCCTTCTCCCCACCCAAGCTCTCCTTCTCTGGCCTCTTCATCACACACTTTCCAGGTCCTCATAGCATAAACCTTGAAGCTGCAGTGATAGAAACAGCAGCTAACCAGGAGGAAGCAAACAGCAAAGGTAAGCAGGCAAAAGCGGAGGCGTTTCCTAAGACCTGTATGACTGGGACTCCAACTGAAGTTGCCACTAACTCAGGATAGTCTTCCTTTCGCAGTCTATCTTTCCTGTGAACACCTTTCCAGATCCTCCTTGATGCACATCTCCTATTTGATAACAGGCTCTCTCAAGCTGGCAACTAAGACTGAACATCACAGTGTCCAGCCTAATGATTCGAGTTGGAATTTGAAAATAATTGTATTGCAACATTTATTGGGAGCTTGTGAAAATTGTGTCAGATGCCCAATTGTGATCGTGATCAGTATCTATCCCATAAATATTGTTCTCATTACTATAAATATTGGGGAGAAAAATAGGATTCTACTTTAAGTGATTGTTCAAACATTAATTGATAATTTTTTATCTTTATGTTGTCTATGCCTGTTTTTCTTATTTTAATGTTATTGTCAACATGTAGGAAAAATTGACTTGTCAAATTTTGTAACACTTGTTCATATAATGATGAAAACAAATTAAAATTCATTTTAACTTAAGAGATAGTTATGGCTATGAAATTACACATATAAGACTCTTATAAACACATGTGCAGGCTGCCAGGACAGCTCAGTGGGTAAAAGCACTGTTCACACATGCTTGACTCTCAGACTTCAATCCCTTAAACCCACAAGTAAAGGATTGACACCTGAAAGTTTTCCTTTGATCTCCAAAGGAGCGCTTTGGCACACCACATATATCATACACAATCAATGATAAACAAAATTAAGAAATAAGAATTGCAGAAGTTTATTTATGACCATTAATTTTTATTTTTTTAAGTATGTTCTAATTGAAATACACTTATATCACCTTCACTCTTTTCTTTTCTCCCTCCACCCCTCCCAAGTTCCGTTCTTCCAACCCTTCCCATGTCCTCCTATCTCTCAAGTTGATAGCATTTTTTTCTTTGATTATTACTGTAACATATACACATATGTATCTGAATTGTTATTATATGTGTATGTAATAATATTATATATTCAAAAATACAGAAGTAAAATCTACTGAGTCCATTTTTGATGTTGTTATGTACGTGGTATCAAGACTGACTACTTCGAACAACAAATAAGGGAGCTCATCTTTGGGAGGGGCTAATTCTCCTTCCAACAGCCATTAATTCCCTACAGCTCCTTGTTTAGTGGCAGGGTCTAGTAATAATTTTTCCTTCCCAGGTTAAGATGTTCATTTGTAATGGCTTTGTTTTAATTTTGTGTTGGAGACCAACTTCGACAAGGATACCACTTACCAGGGTAGGGGCATTGGGATTAGAAAATAAGTAAAGAGAATGAAGATGTGCCTGAAAATAATAAAAGAGAAACACAGAATAGTACTCGGAGGGAGTTCCAGTGAATACTGAAATCGCCCACGTTTACCTTCTGTTTGCTTAAATACCCCAAACCTGAAATGTAGGACTAAGATGAAAACTGCACTAACGATACAAGGAATGAACAGATCAGTTGAAGGATTACAGGCTACATTCTTGGTTAAACATTATGTTGCCAGAACAAGACAAGTAACGCTAATACCATAGACCAAAAAATTCTGTAGGCAAACCACTCACTGGGTAAAATCCATAGTTATCTCCTTAAGGGAGTAAGAACCTATTTGGATCCTTAAACTTTTGTTTGAGGTAGAAACAGATCTACTTCTTAATACTTGAAATTCCAGGTCTGGATATTAGCCATACCTGTTGACAATAACTTTGAAGGAACAGAAGTAAGTTCCAACTCTCTGACCTTTAGTGAAAATAGAATGGACCCTTATCTAATCTTGTTTATGCAGTCATTTTCTAAGACAGTCTACTTCACCAGAGACTTCCTGGTATTCCAGCTCTTATAACCTTTCTGCCCCTTCTTCTGCAATATTTCCTGAGTCATTGATGTGGGACCTGTGGTGTAGATGTATCCAGTGGGGCTAGGCTCTCCACAGTCTGTTGACTTCTGCATTGTGTCCAGTTGTGGTTTCTTCTGATAGTCTACATTTGCTGTAAAGAGAACTTCCTTATTATTAAATTTTCGTTCATAGAATATTATTCTGATAACTAGCGATTCTCTGGCCCCAAAGCCTGTAGATACTTTCCACCTCCCCAACCACCAGATCACAGGCCTGCCCCCTTTTCTATTCTATCTTAAGAAAGCAAGCGTCCCCTCTGGTTCCTCTAATCTTTCCACCTCCTCTTCTGCATAGCTCCTTGAGTCCTGAGTGGAGGGCCTTGATGAAACCATCTCAATTGGGTCTGATGATTCTAAAACCAGGAGAGGCATTTTAGATGAGGCATTAGAGCTGTACCCATCTATCTATGAGTATAAGGATAATATTTAAAATGTAGTGAAGAGTTGTGTTGATATAGCAAAGTTGTGCTGGTATATTCTTTTCTAACCTCCATGACTTCAGCAAGCCTGGGAAGCTGGCTACAGGGTTGTCAATAACAGGCCTGACTTCACTTTGGTGAGTGGGCCTTATGTTCAAAAGGCAATCATTGGCTATTCCCCAGATGTGAGTGTCATTTCCGGTACTTCTATGGAGAGGATGTCTTGCCATTCTAGTCATTGCTGGCATTCACAGATATTGCAACTTACTTCCTTCCCTTCAGCCTGCAGAGTAGTTTCTGGTACCATGGAGCACAATCTCCAAAAGACAAATGCCACATATTCTCCTTCATCTGTAGTGACTAACTCCAAATCCTCAGATGTGAGAATACAGTGTGGCCTAACCACAAAAACAAGGGATATATAAATGGACCACAGGTGATGGGGTGGGGTCATGGATTAACCACAGAAGTGAGGAAAGGATAAAGGGACCACAACTGATGGAGATGGGGTCATGGACTAATCACAGAAATGAGAACCGAATAAGTGGACAACAGATGGTGGAGATGGGGTCATGGCTTGGGCTTGAGAGGAAGGTAGCAGAATACAGATGATATAAAGTGAAAAATAGAAAAAGCCTATTCTGTAATAGGCTCCAACTGGGGAGGATAGAAGAAGGTCAATATAGATGAAGAAGGAGGGAGAAAAGACAAAAGTTACTTGATAAAGCCTTAAGGAACCATATTATTTTATATTTACCTGAAATTTTACATATAGTGCGTGCATGCACACAACACACACACACACACACACACACACACACACACACATCTTAAAGGAAGTTAAATTACTCGGATTGACAATGCTCCCCACAAGAACCATAAACTGATAAAATACTTGCGCCAGGCATGAGACATCTCCTTTTTAATGGTTGTTCCTGGTAGTCCAAGTGATTCCTAGAACAATATAGACTATGGATGAGTCCTTGGTTGCCTTGTAGGGGTTGAGGGGCTTTCTATTGCTGAAGATACCATACAAGCAGGACACAGGACTCCGATGATTTGAGCTGGTTCTGAGCTGAAGAAAAATTGCTTTTATAACCAACTGTTCTTTGGAGGTTGTTCATGTTGGATATTGATCTGTGAAAGGCATTTGGAGTGGATTCTTATCAAATGTGCACGAATGCACACATGCATACACCCCAAAGCCTTTAAATGTCTCAAAGGATTTTTTGTGATTATCCTTGGAGATCGCTTAAATCCCTTAACAAAAGCTGGAACTAGTCTTCATAATTAAAGGGAATAGCTGATTTTAAGAAGTTAGTTTCAGTCACCTTTCATGTAAAACATTTTCAGGCCACCTAACACATCAAAGAGGCACTGATAGAGGGCACTGGGGCACCATATTGTCACAACTAAGCAAACACAAAGAAAAAGATTAAATTTTAGAAAAAAATACAGTTTTCTTTTTTCATGCATTGTTCCATAAAAGCACAGATACAATTGAGTAGCTTATTAAACTGGAAATCATTTCACTAGGTGGATTACACAGCGTCAGGAAGAAACTGATAATTCAGGTCAGCCATAAAATTTGCTAAAGTTCGCCATCTAGAGGTCTATGTGAGTATATTTTGGGAAGTGTTTTCAGACTGATTTTCTACGAAGTACAGATTATTGTTGTTTATTAAATAAAATGGAGGCTGAAGTAAAGGGAGGGTACTCCACTTATTGCTGAATGTGCATATGGCACTTTCATTTTGAGCATTTAATTTTAAGTGCAGGCAAGGTTGTTCCTACTTTTCTGCACACAGCCATTTTGATTGCTACATTGTCAGGGATCTTTTAGGCAAGCTGGTTTACAAATTTCTCTACACTGTGTGAGAGACAGAAAAACAATACATTAGAGAATGGTAAATGTACCATGATGTTTTTAATGATTAATGGTTTTTGACTATCAAACCTGACACTTAGGGTTATTTGTAGTCCTGGTGAGTACTATAGATGTTCATGTTAAAAAACTGTGGGGCTATGGGAAGAAAACTATCCTGATTAGTAAAGAAAAAGAATCAATCTGAAACTCGGTGCTGAGGCCTCATTTCACAGCACACACACACACACACACACACACACACACACACACACACACAAACACAAACAGAGAGAGAGAGAGAGAGAGAGAGAGAAAGGGAGAGAGAGAGACAGAGAGATAGTCTTCTGTGCTTACAGGAACCATAAAGACCTGTTCATTTTCATATTTTAAAAAGAAACTGTCGTATGCTTCTCTGTCATGATCCTTGCTACAGTTGGTGATACAGTTCAAGTATTTGCCAAGAGCGCACCTATTTTCATGAGTGTTTCACACTTGTCTGCTCACCAGTGCTAAAACAGAGGATAGTGAGCTTTGAAATGTAGATTATAGGAGCACAATAGCACCAAATGTAAGGAAAACTTATCAGTCCAATGAAAGGTTAGGGATCTTAAGTGCTCACTAAGTCCCAGGGTAATGGGTGTGGCAGAAAGATAGACACAATGTTAGATTCCTGCCGTGGCAAATATAATCATTTGTCAGGAGGGTGTGTGGATATTCCAAATGACCTGAGTAAATGTGATCCATATTAATAACAGTGGAAAATAGACTATTGTTATTATCATTGTTATTATTCTTGCTATTTCTCTGCATAGTAAAAGCAACCTGCTTCTCTCATTTAAAAGGAGCCTCATGTTTATGTTGTATCTTAGAGTTGAGCACAACATTTAAGAGAGGGCATCACCTTGTTAAGTAGATGCATTTACATAAGATTTCAGGTTTCAGAATTCTGATGCAAGGGAAAGTGTTTCCTAGAAATGAGGAATTGCTGTAATATAAAAATGACCCCATTGAGTAGAGATAATATGAACCTCTGTAATTAAGAGCCCCATGTTATGGTGTAATTACTTGCTGTCCTTACACTGACCTCCAAGAAAAGAGTGTCTAAATATTACAATGTAATTTTAGCATTTGTCTTTTGAAGTGTCTTCCTCCTGCGAAAGGCAGTGCATCTGTGGATAATATATCCACAGCAGGTCACTGACAAATGGGATGCCAGCAGCAGTGAAGTTCCTGCTCTTCATTTCGCAAACCTCATATCTTGAAATCGACTTAAAGACAGTAATAAGGTTGAAGAGATAGCTCAATCTCCGTGTTCATCAGTGCTTGGGGACTGCGTGAACCGTGCTTACTCCAGGCTGTTTGTTCATTAGGCACCATTCACAGTCTACTAACTACAGCAAACCTTTTATGTTAACAGTACCAAGATTGGTGGGTGAGCAAAGCTGGATGGGAGCATTGCCCAGGGAGGGGTACTCCCTGAACCTAAAGCTCTCTTCTGTGCTTAGAGCAGGAAGTTGATCATAAGGACAGTTCCTACTTAATGGGAAGTTGATAAGCCTGCATGGGCCTTTATGGCTGCAAAAACACATCCTACCACCTTGATTGTAAGTGTGTATTTACACATGTTCATGCACCTGTATGTTAAATGGGATGCACTGTTCTGTCTTCTAGAACTGAATTTATAATTTAACTGCTTGCCATATATTCAAACTCTTGTCATAACAAGGTGTGGTGTATTAAAAGAAAATACCCCCATAGACCCAAAGGGAGTTGCCCAATCAGTAGGTGTGGCTTTGTTGCAGTAGGTATAGCCTGATTGGAGGAAGTGTGTCGCTGTGGAGGCAGGCTTAGAGGTCACATATGGTCAAGCCATGCCCAGGTTCTGAGACCCTTCCTGTTGGCTATGCAATATTAAGAACCCTCAGCTCCTGCTTCAGCACCAGGTCTGCCTACATGCCACCATGTGACAATGAACCGAACCTCTGAAAATGTAAGCCAACCCAATTAAAGGATTTTCTTTTATATGAGTTGCCATGGTCATGGTATCTGTTTACAGAAGCAGAAACCCTAACTAATATACAAGGAAAAGTAATCTTTTCCTTTCAGGAATGGGTTCATATAT
The DNA here is from genome assembly GCA_004026605.1 of Ondatra zibethicus. Classification (NCBI taxonomy): domain Eukaryota; kingdom Metazoa; phylum Chordata; class Mammalia; order Rodentia; family Cricetidae; genus Ondatra; species Ondatra zibethicus. The sequence continues at coordinate 10,838 of PVIU01003967.1, forward strand.
TCGTGTGCTGATGCTTCCCATACACTGAGATGCTCAAAAGACTTTGTCAGTCTATCAAAGAAAGTTAACAGAATGGTCTAGACCCGTACCATTTTATTCATGTCCTGGAACCCCTGCTTACATTGTGCTGGAACTTGGGGGCATTACCTAAAACATGTCTATCCAAGACCTATTTATGATAGAAATAAGAATGCTAGTTGTGCCTTCATTAGAGTGTGAAAGTGAGAAAAGAAGGGCTGACCTAATAAAAGGTCAGCAACGTTCACTAACAGAGTGATATTTAATCAGAGTTCACTGCAGCTTCAAACCTGCCAGTGCAGTATGCTTCCCCGTGCCTGTGGAGTCTCTGTTACTCTTTCTGACAAAAGGATGCCTTCTATAAATCAGCACCTACATTTCATGGGAAGCTTCTGAGGACAGTAAGAGATGAGCAGCATTCTGATTTGACAGTATTACACCATAAGTTCTTAAACACACCATTTCCTACAGCCCCAAAGAGATTCCCTTGAATGCAGTGCACATGACTGCAAAGTAATGAAAGACAGCATGGTCTCTGCACTATGGGCTTCGCCCTCGTGTCCGTGACAATGGCAGATCTGTCCCTTAAACATTTCTTTTGGTCTTTTCTCAACTGTAGCTAAAAAGATATTAATTGCTTTAATTATGGGTTGTGGGAAGATCGGCTGATAATATAATTAAATTATACAGGTAAGAGTCAATAATTAGTATTTTTGTTTCTTTTTAATGAGACAAAAGACAGCAGGCAGAAAATGGTGAGGTGTAGGAATGGTCCCTCCCACACTTCTATACAGTGTCTGATTCTGCTTTCCTCCATCTATATCTGTAAAAATGAGTCCTCACTGCCCTCGTCACCATCTTCTCTGCTAAAGTCTTTTTTTTTCCCTGGGTTATACATCCTCATTTCATCTCTTCTCATCTCATTACTATTTTCCATTAAATCCAAAGTGTTAATGGTTTTTTCAAAAAGCATTTTTTCTAAGTATAGTAAAACAATGTTCATTTTAATAAAATATATATTAAGATAATGTAAGTAGTATCTATTATTCTGAATAAATAGAAACAACATCTATCAATCTATCATCTATCGATCATCAGTCAATCAACCTATCTCTCTATCAACTATCTATCCTATCTATTTATGCTAATGTCCACCTGTTGCACTAGGGGTGCGGGCTGCGTTCCCCGAGCCTGGTTCCTGGCACAGGGCCCTTTGTTCTGTGCCGCCTGGCTCCCGGTGCGTACCCGAAATAATTACACAGAAACTGTATTTATTGAAATACTGCCTGGCCCATTAGCTCTAGCCTCTTATTGGCTAACTCTCACATATATGTTTAACCGATTTCTAATAATCTGTGTGTCGCCACAAGTCATGGCTTACCGGGAAAGATTCAGCGTGTCTGACCTGGGAGCTTCATGGCGGGCAGCTGTCTCTAACTCTGTCCCCTTCCCAGTATCCTATTCTCTTTTCCTTGTCTATCTAAGTCCTGCCCTATCAAAAGGCCAAGGCAGTTTCTTTATTAACCAATAAAAGCAACCCAAATACAGAAGGACCCTCCTACACCATCCATCATTAATTACTTTAATACTTTTTAAACCAGCGAATGATAGTATTTATATAAAAAGCCAGATATTGATGCTTTAACACTATAGGCTTTGTGGAGATGATGTTATTTTTTTCCTGAGGATATATGAGTAAATATCTATTTACTTATAGTCAGTGCACCAACAGAGAGATAAGAAGTTTCTGCTCAAAAACATTGTTGAAGTTACTCACAAGGTCATGCATGGGTGGACTCAAAGACAGCTTCCCCACCTACATGTCCCTGAGGAAACTTACCATCAGTGAAGTGTTCCACCTACAGCGTGGTCAAGTGGCAAAACACAGCACTAATAAAGGGTTTAGGGGATCCATTTGGGAACTACACCAGCAGAGATCTAACCTAGTAAGTTATCTTTTCTATAATTCCAAGGAGGGGTAGACTGGTAAGCCATAGCCTGTTCTTTCCAAGAGAATTCTAACATGTTCTTTTCTGTGTGATCTCCTACAAATTATCACAACTACTTTGATAAAACGTGGCAGTGCCTATGTTCAAACTCAGAGTAGAGAAACAACAGTAAACCTCATAGTTTTGTTTGTCATTGTCGTATGAAGTCAGCCATAGACAGTCAATAATCAAGCAAACATGACTATACTCAGATGAGTCTTATATATGGATGGGGAAATTGAATTTATATAATTTAACATGTTAAAATATTTTATGCTTTCCAGTTTATCTTCAATTCATAGTATGTGCTGGATTAGGTATTGGTACAGATTGAGTCCACAGGCCAGTGGCTACAAGAATCTGCTTAAACTGTGAATTTTGCTGAATTTACAGATGTCTGTATTCAAACCCTCAGTTACTTAGAAACAAATTGGAAGGAATGATGATATCAGGTTAGGTGGGGACACATTATGGAAGACTCAAGCTAATAAGAGAAGGCATTTTAATAAATGATGTTATCACCAAATTGATTTGTTTCCTTTAAAGAGAACTGAGGAATAAAAACAATGAGACAGATCCATCTAGAGAGCTGCAAAGTGTGAATGTGAAAGGAAAGAAGACCTGAATACTCAGCATTAATCTGTACTCACCAAGCATCAGCTAAGAGGGCTTTGATGAGGCAACAACTTTGTAAAAAGCAAAGAAGATAAAAGAAGCACCAAGAAAACTTAGTAAATAATGGAATTTAAGACCTGAAGAGGAGGGCATAGTTAATTAAGATAGTGATTCTATTTTAAGTCACATTTGAGATGAAATAGGGAGGAAAATGGAAGCAGGAGTCGTACTTTGAATCCTGTGTCTTTTTAAGGATAAGTAACAGAGTAGATGAGATGTCCTAGAGTTTTCAGAAAAGGTTCATAGTGTAAAAGTCTTCTAAGGATTGAGGTTTTAGTTTACTGCTAGCACTTTGTGGTCAAGTAACCAGGTGGCATAGCGGGATTCAGGAAGTACGCAAGAATGAGACTAACTGGACCCTTTGTACAACTTTCAGTAAGTGAGGGAGACAAGGAAAGATTCTTAGAAAACCATAGATGAAGAAAGGCCTAGCAGTTTAAGAGTTTATGTGTTTGTGTGCGTGTGAACATTTACATATATATATTGTGAACATTTCTTTTTCTTGGTTGTATTAGTATATAACGGGAGAAAAATGGCTTTGTTAAATCTCATTTTTTTTGGACATTTTACATTAGAACATTCAAGGATATTTATACTAAATAAAATAATTTACTAGTATTCTGAATTATCAAGAGGTAAATAACTCAGTGTTTTCTACAGAAAATTCAACTTTATGACTTTTATGTCTCATTTTATTCCAGAGCTATGCTACTCCACACATGGCTCTTCTTTGTTGACTTTTATCCATCAATTAGGAGAACTGTGGTAACTCTAAGAAACAGGCAGTAAGTTACCTCAGGGCCATGAAGTTCTAACCTTTTTTTTTTCCTCAGTAAAAGCTGTTATTTTAAAGAAAGTATTCCCCTAAGCACAAGGTGAGTTTAAATAAACCATTTGTTGCTTTCCCAGAGGTTGGGAGGTATTACATAGTGTTTAATGTATTAGTTTTCATAGAGCAGTTGACATATGAATCTATGTGAAGGAGTTTGGATCCTTCTGGGTTCTTTTTTGTAATGTGAATGATCACTTCCTACTGTACTTCTTTAAACTAAGAAGCAAAAGCATTCTTCTCTGTTCAAAGTGACGGAATGATAGTCATCTATATCATCTGGCATACAGCACCTTTATGTCCTACACGTGCATCTATGAAATCAGCCTGTGACCACCACAACAAAAGGTTTTGAGTCCTTGCTAGAGGGATATCTAGGAAGTTGGTTAACAAACAATGCTGCTTATAGTGAATACTTATTGAAAAAATCAGTTTACATGTATACTTTAATGGCTTTCTGTTAAAGTAAAACCACAGCTGTGAGATATAAAGTCAGGAGTGTTCCAGAAAATTGATGTGATATATGAACAACAGGTGTGATACATCATATCATGAACAGAGGCTGTTAATATGGGAAAACATGTAGGCTATTTTGGCATGATAGCCACATGGATTTTTTTTTTTTAAAAAGTTAGTTTTCTTTGATTAAGTTGGAAATATCTGGAGGATTCTTAGGCTTTCTTGATTTCAAGGAATGTGTCCACTTCACTATTTTATGACCAGTGCCTACACTACAAAGCTACAATGAGCAATAAGTTGTTCTTGAGTGAACAAAGTAATAACTGGTTGAGTGAATCACCACATCAAATGAGAAAAGAATAAGGTACTGACTTCTGTAGGGTTTTGCGGAAGAGTAATTGAGATTACTAATTTGATCCTACCATGAAATATGTTCACCTCTGTGTTACTGCGGGAAATGCTTTCCTGGGCTGTCATATAACAACACACAGGCAAAGTCCATCATTAGTGTGAGTTTATGCTCTTTTTCCTCAACGCGCTAAGTGACCCTGATTTCATAATTCGTAATTGCTTCTCATCCTCAAGGATATAAATCTAAATACTTGATCACATGCTTTCTAGAAACTCTCGTCTGTCTTGTAATTTCACTTATCATTCATTTTATGTGGGTGAGCTTTTTTTGTCTGCACTTATGTATGAGAACCATGTTTACCTTGTGCCCACAGGGGCTGGAAGAGGGCATCAGACCCTGATCTAGATTTCTAAATAGTGTTAGATGCCATGTGGGTCTGGAGAACTGAGTACAGTTCTTCTAAAAGAGAAACAAATGGTCTTAGCTGCTGAGCCATCTCTCTAACTCCCATTCTTGACTTTTTACTTCTATTCTCCCCAGTTATCCACAAATTCCAAAATGAAAATATCTGGCTACCTCTAAGCTAATTTAATTACCTATTAGTTAGTCAAAATCTCCTATGACATTTTAGATGCATGTTTCTTTTCTTCACAGATATAGATTGCTGACTCCAAAATGGCTTGTGGGCTTCTTATTCAAATCAAGAATGAATTCTGGATGGTGAGTTGGCTCAACAGGTAAGGGTGCTTGTTGCTCAAACCTGCCTCCTTAAGTTCCCAATTTCCTGCATATATTACTTTTCTATTGCTGTGATAAAACACCATGACCAAAAGGGACCTGTGAGAGAGTTTATTTTAGTGTAAACGTCCAGAGGAATAAGAATCTATCATGGCGGGGAGCTAGGTCTGCCAGCTGTAAGCATGGCAGCAGGAGAATAGAGCAGAGAAATCACACTTCAGTGACAAGCACAGGCAGAGGGAACAAACTGGAAGTTGCATGAGGCTTTAAACTATAAAAGCCTGTCCCTAGTAATGTGCTTCTGAGTAAGGAGGAGCCCTCTTAGCTTCCCCAAACAGTACTACCAACTGGGGACAACTGGCCTATGACATTTCTCATTCAAATCTCCACACCAGGCCATAATTGAGAGAGAGGGAACCACCAAACCATCGTCTGGTTTCCACATGTGTGCTATGTCATGTACAGCACCCCTGCCTGCTACAAACACCAATTAACTAATGAATTAATGAAAATGACTTTCTCTTTAGTTTGGGATAGTTGGTGTAGATTTTAAACTTTTTTGAAATTTTCATTAAAATAAGCTTTAAAAAATTGCATATTATACATTCACCTGAAATGGAGGAGTGTTCCCCTTGCTCCACAACCTCTCCAGCATGAACTGTGACCTGTGTTTTCAATCTTGGGGATCACCTTGTCCATCTTTAATGTTGAAGTGGGGTGAATAGTCTTACTGCAACTTGATATGCCATGTTTTGTTGATATCCATGGGAGGCCTGGCATTTTCTGAATATAAAGAGAGGAGGAGTATATAGGAAGGGGGGAATGGAGAGTTATGGGGCAAAGATTAGGAGGAGAGGAGGGAGGGGAAACTGCAGGTGGGATGTAAAAAAAATAAGTTCTTAATACAAAAATTGCAGGTA